>JAFVLL020016358.1:11509-31033 GCA_021397915.2 Tor tambroides
AGTTGATACTTCAACTTCTACAGAAGTCTTTTTAAACCCTAGTATCTATACTTCTACCTGAGTAATGAATGTGAATACTTTTGACACCAGTGCTAGGAACTCAGTTTGGGGGAACTAAATTAGCTCCTACTTCAGAGTAGGGTCTAAAACGGTTCTATAGGAACTATCAGTGACGTAAGTGTACGCTGATTGGCCAAACGCATAAAAAGCACAGTATGAACCGTAAAACATTTTTAAAAAGCCATGTAAAAATATTTACTCCATGAACATGGAAAACAGCGATAACGGCATTTAGCTGCCTGTTGTCTGCAGCATCTTGTTCAAGGGTTCACATAAGTTTTTCAGCCTGGTTCTCATATGAGAACCTGGAGATTTGGATTGGTCCTCACACTGCATATAGCGCGAGCCATTAAATATTACTGTAAAAATAAATGTATAGTTATAATATTATTGCACTTTATTTAGTTAGTTTTTTAAATAAAATAATAAACTAAATAATAAAGTGTGATAATACTATTTAAAATTAAAGGGAAGTGTTAAAGACAAATACAATTATTTTATAGTAAACTTAAAAATAAAATGATAATATTTACTACTACTACTTTTTTTAAATGAATTTTCATCATTTTCAAACTTAAAAGCAGCATGCTTTTATTTTGGCGGGTTGCCGGCAAGTAAGTATACGCGCTTCCGGGTTTAGCACTGCTGAGTGAAGAGCTCCAGTGACTGAAATGTCACAGTTTTGAATTGTGCTTTTAAAACGGTATCGGAAAGCCTAGATTTATGCTTTCAGTTTGAATAGAAATCTTATATAATATAATCTATATAGTATAATCCATTTTAGATTGTCAAAATGGTAATTGTGCATTAACAGCTGTCAACCATGTCGGTACGCAAATGCGCTTTCAGAAGTTATTTACACCGCGCATTTTTTATTTTGGTCGCGCATGCGGACCTCCGTACCACTTATGTGCACCCTTGGTCTTGTTCTTTTCTCAGCCTCGGTGATATGTAACACTGCAAGTTGTCATAGGAGATTTAGTCAGATTTTCATGCTCTTTCAATCACGTAAATTGTGCGTTTACATTCCATCTCCGTTATCACGAAACCCATGACACACAACAAAAACGGCTCCGATCACGGGCGTTCTCCATTCACCGGTTGTTGACGTTTGCAAATGCCACGCATAAAGACGTCGCTGTCGGCTGCTTCAGAGTTCCCGCTGCCGAATGCAACCAGGAAAACGGCCCAAGGGAGAAATTGGTTCTCTAGGAACCACCATGATGGCTAGTTCCTAGAACTAGGTGGTGCGAAAACCCCTTTAGGCAATGTGAGGTCTTGTGTTCCTATCCTGGATGAGCCCCCAATTTGTCTGTGTTCAGAGCAGTGGTTTCCAAACCTGGTTCTCTTTTTAAACACACCTGTTTTAGATCTTCAGCTCATTACGAAAGAGCTCAGTGAACTGAACCGAGTGTGTCAGAAAAGAGACCCCAGGGTCCCCAGGATTGAAAACCACTGGTTTAGAGCAGGGGTAGCCTAGTCTCGCGTAGCCAGACCTTCAGACTGACGGCTTAAGGTCTGGAATCTATGGTAGCTTTTATTGGACAATGCCCGCCTATGAGGCCGTTTGACTGACATGTCAAACAACCAATCACAGTTTATTTCGTTCAGTGTCACGTTTCAGGTCGTGGAAATGTCGCGACAATAACAGACCGGTGTGTAAAACTCTCGGACGTATTTTAAAGATTCTATGCTGCGAACTTGTGAAGTATTTCACATACTTTGGAAATCCAGCGTTTAGTTGATACTGATAAGCGCTTGTCGTCACAGTTGTAAACACGACGGCTTTCTTCTTTCGTGAGGGGGTTTGTCGTTACGGCATCTTTGTTTCCAGGCGGAACGTTAAAGAACGTGACGCACGCGTCACCCGGAAATCCTGTGTAATTCAACCAATCAGACGACGACTTCGAAACTCCTGAAGTGTTTCCACTTTTGCGTACCATATGCATCAGACGTTTAGCCAACGTTCAGTGGGCGTGACGTCTGAGGCTGAGCCAATCCTGATCCTGAAACTCACCTGACTGTTGTTTTCAAGTAATCCTGAACACCTTGATTAGCTGGTTCTGGTGTGTTTGATTAGGGTTGGAGCTAAACTCTGCAGGATGGTAGCCCTCGAAGAGCAGGGGTTGGTTACCCCTGGTTTAGAGCAGTGGTTTCCAACCACGTTCTTGGATCCCCCAACACTGCACATTTTGCATGTCTCCTTAATCAAACACACCTGATTCCGCTCATCACCCCATTAGTAGAGGCTGCAAGACCTGAAATTGGTGTGTCGGACAAAGGAGACGTGTGCTGTGTTTGTGTGGCTTAAGGAGCATGGTTGGGATCCACTGGTTTAGAGCACACGTGTCAGACTCCGGTCCTGGAAGGCCACTGTCCTGTTGAATGTAGCTCTAACCAGCTGCAAACACCTGTCTGGAAGTTTCTAGTAATCCTAAAGACCTTGATTAGCTGGTTCAGGTGTATTTAAGCTAAACTCTGCAGGACAGTGGCCCTAGTGGCATGATGGGCTCTGTGAGGACCCGGACTCCTATCCCGGACGACCCCCCAATTTATTGTGTTCCTACAATAGGTAGTGTTGGGAAGGTTACTTTGGAAAAGTAATGGGTTACAGATTATAATATAAAATATAAGTCGTGTAACTATTTCAATTACTTTATTAACTGATTACATTTGATTACTTTTCTAAATTTCTAACGAATGTTTTCAACTGATAATCATTTTCAAACATTTTAAGCAGGCAGGGTTAACCTTATAGTAGTACTCAACACTAATTACTGTCAGACTTTCAAAATCCTTCATCACTTTAATTAAGATTATAATAATTCAATTTTAAAGCACAGCCTCCACAAAATCAGACTATAGCACAACTTTTTATTTAGCATTGCTCTACTATATGGACTTTAAACTGCAAGAGGCATTGTGCACATCAAAAACAGGCAAAGCAACAAATTATTATTCTACGTAACCCAGCTTTTTACAGAAAATATTCATATGTAACTGTATTTAAATTACACATTTTTGTCAGTAACCGGAATGGATTACAGTTACTTTTTTATAATTAAATTATGTAATGCTGTTACATGTAACTAGTTACTCCCCAACACTGACAATAGAGCTGGGCAACTTTGGCCCTTGAGGTCTTTTTCACCCTTTTCACACCTGCTTATAGCTTTTTAGTAATCCTGAAGACCTTGTTGGGTTTGCTTAGGTGTATTTGATTAGGGTTGGAGCTAAACTCTGCTGGAAAGTGGATCTGGAGGGTCAGAGTCATCCATTCTTGCTATAAAGTATTTCATAATATTGTTAATCTTAATAAATATACTGAAAGACTGAAGATGTATCATGACAGTACTTTGTCTTTTTTGTATTTCAGAGCATAGGAAAGGGTTCTCTCTGGTCTATTGATCCTGACTACAGACACAATCTGATTCAGGCGCTGAAGAAGACTCCATATCATCCGTATTCCCCTCGGCTTCCAAAACCTTCTACCTCCCCGTCTGCCTCTCCTCAGCAATACCACAGGTAACGCCTCAATTTATCACTCTTTTTTTTTGGCCGTCCATTTCTTTTTCCTCTCTTTCTCTTTTCCTCTGCACCTACCAGTTATTGCTTTTTTCCTCTTCATCAGTTTTTCTTCTTCTAGTACTTTCACACTTTCCATTTTGTGTGGCTCTGAAAATCCTAGTCCAGAGTTTTCCGTTTCTAAATTAAGAGCATGAGCACAAAACCCTGTCTTAGTGTGGAATAACAAAATGTGACTGAGAGAACGTTAACTTTACCGTGGCATGAATAATTTTGTCTGTAAAAGAGCTTTGGATTAAACAAATCTTCTCTTTAACTTTAAGAAAGAGAAAGATAGGAAGTCTAATCACATACAAGCCTTTCTTTGGTGACCTTCCTGTGAAGAACACATTGATCCAGTGTGTGAGGGTTTTGGGTCAGTTCCTCACTCATTCCTGATCACTCTGTCAGCAACTGGACATAGTCCTCTGGGGAATCTGTGGGATGTAAAGAAACGGCACACGCTTGCCCTTCCTGAGTCTTTTCTTCTCCTCTGCTGTTGCTGTGACGACCAGAGTACCTCCATGGCAACACATGCATAAGACAGGTGGAACAGTAGCACAAAGCTGGCAAAAGAAGAAAAAAAAAACAGAGATAGGACAGACAGTTAGTGCTAAGAAATACATTATAGGCTGAGCAACACTAAACTCCATAGCAACAGAAGATGTCGGGTGCCTGTTTTCTTGCCTTTTCCTTGACCCCCCCCCCCCCACACACACACACTTCCTCTTGTGGGATGAAGGGGCTGCTCTCAGTAGTTTGTGGTCTCTAGTTCTTTTTTGGGAAATGAAAGTCAGTTACTGTGTGAACAGTTGTACAGTCAATTATACAGTTGTTCTGTTTACTGAAAAGTGTCTTATTTTTCCGTCAATTGTAGTGTCTTAGAGGCAAACAAGTAAACATTGATCAAACCAGATACTCCAAATTTATTCTGTGTTGCTGTAAAAAATATGATATAATCATGGCAGCTTATGTTTTTACATTACCTTAACTCATCAAAATAAGTTGAGCAATTTCAGCTTGATTTTTTTTTTTAAGTTGGTTTAATGTAATTTAAGTTGAAGTGACTTGTACAACCAAGTTGATTATACTTAAAAATTCAAGGCAGCAATTGAAGTAAAGTGTTTCAGTTGAAATAGGTGTTTGTTTGTTTGTTTTTTACATTGTGGAAATATGATAGCATAAATGGTTTTACATGGTCTTTGGATGGTCCAAGCTAGTTTAGATGGTTGATTTCATAAAAGTTGCAATGTAATGGAAGTAGCGACAGATTCTTTCTTCCATCTTGTGAACTATATCCGCATAAAACGGTTTGGGTGGTTCCGGATTGGATGGAGGCAGATCTCATCGTGAGCTTGCAGTCAGTTGTACGAAAGAGGCAGGGTTTAAGCTGACAAAATGATTGGAGAAGGTACATTAAAAAAAAAAAAAAAAAAACATTTTATTTAGCAAGCCTGTAACCACCTAAATCAACAATTTAAAAGAAGCTTTTTTGGCAAATCAGGTCATTTTTGATAGAAATATGATGATTTTTGTGCTGTTATAGTGCCACCTGTGTCCAATCTCCATAAAACTTTGCATACTTGTTTAGAATCACTGTGAAGTTTTGAGTTTTTTTTTTAGGCTTTATAGGCTTTTGGCTATATTTGGACATGCCCCTTTTTTAACAACCCCGTTATAGCTTTCCAAAGGGTAAATGACAACTTTTTATATATATATATATATATATATATATTAGGGCTGTCAAACGATTAATCGCGATTAATCGCATCCAAAATAAAAGTTTTTGTTTACACAATATATGTGTGTCTTCTGTATATATTTATTTTGTATATATAAAGACACACGCATACAGTATATATTTTGAAAATATTTACATGTATTTAAAAGTTTATATTTATATTCATATAATTTATATTATATAAAAATATATTTAATATATAAATATAACATGTTTTTCTTAAATATATACATGCATGTGTTTGTATTTATATATACATAATAAATATACACAGTATACACACATATATTATGTAAACAAAAACTTTTATTTGGGATGCGATTAATCGCGATTAATCGTTTGACAGCACTAATATATATATATATATATATATATATATATATATATATATATTTATATATATATATAGTTTCGTTCCGATCGGCCTCCATTAACCTTGTCTAATAGGTGCTCAAAATTCATTGGCCAATGGCGGCCATGTTTTTTGAGATAAGCAAATGTCCTTATAGACACTTGTGGCACTTTGGACCAAGACCCTGCATAACAATTTTCATGTTGATAGGATAAATGCTTGGGTTGTTATAGCCATTTTTATGTTTTTTCTTCCCTCTTATAGCACCATCAAGTGGCCAAGCTCCACAATTTTTTTCCTGTGACCTCAGATTCGGTTCTTACGTAAGAGTTCTGAGTTTGGCGAAGATAATCTCATTCCGTTCAAGATTTAAAGACCGTTTTCGTAAAAGCGGAACTGCTCCTGTCAAACGTTTTGCCGTCCCTTTGCGATGGTGAGTTGAAAGTTAAACTTTTTTTATTTGGATAATTATTGATATTCAAGGCGACGAACGGTTTAGGAGTTATGAACGATTTCGTACTTTTGATCACTGTAGCGCCCCCGTCAGGCTGATTGGGGCGAGCCTTGGTCACGTTGTAGGCGGTGTGAGTACTACCATCCCTCCAAGTTTCAAGTCTCTATGACTTACGGTTTGGTCTGCACGACCAGTTTTACGTGGAGATTGCTCATCTGTGACCATTCTAACAATTACAATATGGTTTCAGTGCTACACGCTTGAACCCCTATTTAAACCCATGCATGGATTGTTTAAAATAAGATCAATAACATTTATAAAATAGATTGGGTGAATTGTCATTTCATGTCGACTTTAATGTGTGTTGTAATGAGTGGCAATGCTTTACGCGAAGTATACGTTTTTTTTTTTTAATACTGTGTAGCTACACACAAATTTTACTACTAGACTTAATGACACTTATTATTATTATTATTATTATTATTATTATTATTCTGATCTATGCATATCAGTCATACAAAATCCCAGGATCGACAGTGGGATAGTGAAATAAGATAAATGTGATGTCAGTCTGATCGTCTGTGAACCCCAGCACCCCATCGTTAAGTTCCTATCACTTAAAAAAGTGATGCTCATGGTGATTTTTGAGGATCTGGTTTCAGGACTAAAGGAGTGATTCAATCTAAATTAAAGGGTAATATCAATTGTTATTGGAAGTACAAGCCATTTGGATCCATTGCTTTGGACAGTCTATAATGAGTAATCATGGTAAATAATGGGATTTCCAAGCCTCGCCAGAAAGTCTGTACTAGTTCAATTAGATTGTTGCTCTACCTCTCAGTCTCCAGTTTGCATTCCACACCATCACATCTCATATATACTTAGACTTTCCTTCCCTGCTTTTATCTGACTTTGACTAGGATTTCAGAAGTTCCTAAAACAAAAGTTTTTTCATTATGTGATTTTATCACTCAATGCTTTTCACTGGATTTCTCTCTCACTCTCGCTCTGTTTATAACCCTCAGTCCTCCACTATGGCCAGGAAGTCCACTCTTCAGAAAGAATGGAGGAGTGCTCTTACAAGGTAAAAGCCCTATTTTTTAAGTCATTTCTTATAATCTGTTTTTTAAAGACTCCATTATATCAAACCTGTTGTGGGTTTTATTCCAATAAAACCATCCATATGCTTGTGTACTCCTCAATGTTGATAAATTAGCCTTTAGCGAACATACACTACCATTTAAAAGTTTGGGGTCAGTAAGATTTTTAAAATGTCTTTTTTTATGATCATCAAGGCTTCAAGTTGATCAAAAATACAATAAAAACTAGTTATATTTTTTACATAAATTTTTTATTTGAGTATAAAATGCAGTTTATTCTGTAATATTTAAGCTTTATTTTAAGCAGTCATTACTCCAGTCTTCAGTGTCACATGATCCTTCAGAAATCATTCTAATATGCTGATTTACTGCTCAAGAAACATTTAATATTATTAATTTGGGAATCATTTGTGCTGCTTATTTTGGTGGAAACCATGATGCATTTTTTTCAGGATTCTTTAATGAATAGAAAGCTCAAAAGAACAACATTTATTTGGAATAGAATTTAAAAAAATATATGTACATGTCTTTGCTGTCATTTTTGATCAATTTGTTGCATCTTTGCTGAATAAGTGTTAATTAAAAAAATAAAAAAAATAAAAACAAAACGAAATAAAATAAATTTAAAAAAAATCTTACTTAATGTACTTTTTAACCATTTACAGTCTGTCTCAGGAAAAAAGATCAAAAATATTGATGACTCTACACAGATTTTTATCCAATCAACTGCTATTTAGAATAAAATAACCCATCTCCAAATTCCTCCTGTCACCATCCAGCAAATAGAAATCATGTTTATGGCTGTGACGTAGCCTTTTAGCTTGTTAGTCTATTAGCCATGTAAAAAAAAAAAAAAAAAAAAAAATAAATAAATAAATAAAAAACTGTGAGTCCCACCCAAACTTTTCCCACAAGATTTAATTGGAAATATGTCAAAACAGGAAAGAAAACTGTGCCCGTCAAGTGATTTCATGTGGTCTTTAAAATGACCCTGCAAGAGACCCTTGATTTTGATTTGTGAAAAAACCCTCTTTATCGCACAAATAGCTACATTGTGCCTATGGATTACCTTTGTAATATCTTGGGAATCATTTTTATTTTTTACCACTGATTCTCTCATTTCCCCCAACTGCTCCTTCATCTCTCTCTTTCAGTCCATCTGTTTGTCTCTCTCTCTCTTTCGCTCCCTGTTGGTGTCCCAGCCGTTTAAATGTCCATTCGATTCCAATCAGGGTGCTCTCTTTCCACTCCACCGCGAGCAGCTAAATGGAAGGAAATGGATACATTATCTGTCTGTAGTGGCTCCTCTCTCCTTCTCGTCTGCTCTTGATAATGGAATAATGGAGGCAGAGCTGCTTGTGAAAAGTGTCTGAGCAGGGCTATTGGCGTTTGAGTGATGTGAATGTCTTGATGGCTGTCTACATAAAAGCAAAGAGCTCAGTGTGTGTGTGTCAAGTGCTTGACCGGACAGTCTTAGCTCAAGGCCGCTTCGCTTAAGCTTGCTACTAGCCAATGTCATAGTGCTTATAGTTTGTGAGTGGCTGGACACCTGTGAAGGCTGTCTGGTGTCCTTTTGCAATGTCCCTTAAAGCAGTAATTCATCCAAAAATGAAACTTCTGTCATCATTTACTCAGAATCACTTTCCATTTTTTTTGCCTGCTGTGAAACCGGTAGCAGTGGATTGAATGCTGTTATTGACCTTTCAACAAATCAGTTGAGCAAACATAATGTCACTTAGTTAATATTTGTGGTGAAATGGTTTATAATTTGTCCATCACAATTTTCAGTCCTGCTCACCTTCATGTCGCTACAAAAACAAATGAGTTTTTTCCTTTGAAATGTTTAGCAGAATGTTCACGCTGCTCTGTTCCATACAGAAAGGTGCCAAACAGCACCATGAAAATAATTCATATGACTTGCACTCCCAGTCAAATGTTTTTTGAACAGTAAGATATTTAAAGCTTTTTAAAGAAGTCTCTTCTGCTCACCAAGCCAGCATTAATTTGATCCAATGTACAGCAAAACAGTCAAATTTTGAAATGTTTTTACTATTTAAAATAACTGTTTTCTATTTGAATATATTTTAAAATGTAATGTATTCCTGTGATTTCAAAGCTGAATTTTTAGCATCATTACTCCAGTCTTCAGTGTCACATGATCCTTCAGAAATCATTCTAATATTCTGATTTGCTGCTCAAAAAACATTTATTATTATTATTATTATGATGTTGAAAACAGCTGAGTAGAATTTTTCTCAGGTTTCTTTGATGAATAGAAAGTTCAGAAGAACAGCATTTATCTGAAATAGAAATATTTTGTAACATTCACTTGATGATCAATTTAAAGCATCCTTGCTAAATAAAAGTATTAATTTCTATAATTTCTTTCCCAAAAAAAATTATACTGACTCCAAGCATTTGAATGGTGTAGTGTATAATGTTACAAAAGTTTTTATTTCAGACAAATGCTGATCTTGGATCTTTCTATTCATCTAAAGTATCCTGAAAAAAATGTACTCAACTGTTTTAAATATTAATGATGATGATGATGATAATAATAATAATAGTAATAAATGTTTCTTGAACAGTAAATCAGCATATTAGAATGATTTCTGAAGGATCATGTGACACTGAAGACTGGAGTAATGATGCTGAAAATTCAGCTTTGCATCAGGAATAAAATACATTATTAAAATACAATATATTCAAATAGAAAACAGTTATTGTAAATAGTGAAAATATTTCAAAGTTTTACTGTTTTTGCTGTACTTTGGATCAAATAAATGCAGGCTTGGCCATTTTATGGCAAAATCTTGCTGTTCAAAAACTTTTGACTGGTAGTGTATACAGTGTCCTCCACTAATATTGGCACCCTTGGTAAATATGAGCAAAGGCAGCTGTGAAAATAAATCTATATAATTAATCCTTCTGATCTTTTATTTTAAAAATGTACAAAAATCTAACTTTTCCATTGGAGAATAAGAATTTAAAATGGGAGGGAAATCTCATTATGAAATAAATGTTTTTCTCTAAGACACATTGGCCACAATTAATCATACCCTTTTATTCAATACTTTTTGCAACCTTTATCTGCCAAGATAACAGCTCTGAGTCTTCACCTATAATGCCTGAAGAGTTTGGAGAACATCTGACAAGAGATCAGAGACCATTCCTTCATACAGAATCTCTCCAGACCCTTCAGATTCACAGCTCCATGCTGGCGCTCCTTCTCTTCAGTTCACCTCACTCATTTTCTATAGGGTTCAGGTTCGGGAAACCGGGTTGACCATGGCAAAAGCTTCATTTTGTGCTCAGTGACCCATTTTTGTTTTGATTTTGATGTTTGTTGGATCATTGTCCTGTTGGAAGATCCAACAATGGCCCATTATAAGATTTCTAGCATGGACAGTCTTTTTTTTTTATCTGTTGGTATTTGATAGAATCCATGATGCCATGCATCTGAACAAGATGTCCAGGATCTCTGGCAGAAAAATAGGCCCACAACATTAAAGATACAGCAGTATATTTCATTGTACACATGGGGTACTTTTTTATCCCTGTGTGCACCAAACCTGTCTTGAGTGTTTGCTGCTAAAAAGATATTTTTTTAGTTTCATCTGACCATAGAAGCCAGTCTTGTCTGAAGTCCCAGTCGTGTCTGACAACTGAATATGTTGGAGTTTTTTTGGATGAGCGGGGTGTTTTCTTGAAACCCTCCCAAACAGCATGTGGTGATGTGGGGGCTCATTGCAGTTTTTATTTTTATTTTTTATTTTTTTTAGGTTTCTGACCCCAAGACTCAACTAATCTCTACAATTCTACAGCTGTGATCCTTGGAGAGTCTTTGGCCACTCAAACTCTCCTCCTCACCGTGCATTAGGACAACATAGACACGTCCTCTTCCAGGAAAATTTTTAACATCTTTAGTTGATTGGAACCTCTTAATTATTACCCTGATGGTGGAAATGGGGATTTTCAATGCTTTAACTCTTTTTTTACAGCCACTTACTATTTTGTGATGCTCAACAACCTTGTTCTGCACATCAGAACTATATTCTTAGGTTTTACTCCTTGTGATGGATGATTAAGGGAATTTGGCCTTTGTGTGCCTCATATTTATAATCCTGTGGAACAGGAAGTCATGGCTGGACAATTTCATGCTCTGAGTCACCCTGGTGTGCTAAAAAATGTGAATATGAATGGGAATATAATTCAGAGATATTTTACTCATAAGAATTTCTAGGGGTGCCAATAACTGTGGCCAACATGTATTGGAGAAAAACATTTATTTTATCATGAGGTTTTCTCCCCACTTTCAGTTGTTTTACTTCAATGATAAGTTAGAATTTTGTGAATTTTTTGAATGAAAGATCAAAAGGATAAAAAATGCAGATTTATTTTCACAGCCGCCTTTGCTCATATTTACCAAGGGTGCCAATATTAGTGGAGGGCACTGTATTTCTCTGTAAACAAGTAGCTTTGTCATTACAGCAGAAGTACCGGAAATATATTTGAGAAATACCTTTGAGTATTGTCTTGGTCAGTGAGGGGCCTTGAAATCAAAAAGGTTGAGAACCACTGTTTTACAGCATGTTTTTCAGTTCTCCTAAGCATTTCTTTAAGAGATGCTTTCCTATACATTACCTTAGGAGATGTAATGTAGATAATTGTATAAGCAAAACAAATGCTCAGAGAGGAGCATAAACTGCCTGTTTTGCAGTCGAATAGGAGCAGTGTAATCCAATCCTGTGTATTTTCTTTGTGTACTTTATGCCATGAGTTGTAATTGGGGTTTGTTTTTCACAGTTCCACAGAGAGTGATACAGCATAGCTCACGTGTTGCTGCTCAGGGGCTCTTTCCAGTTATCAGACCCCTTCCTTTGAGTCCTGTGAGCAAGAGGACCACAGCCGTGAGGTCAGTACATCCTTCTCCATCAGTATTGTTATTGTTAACTCAACTATTCAAATCATTTTTGGTGAAATAAAATAAAATATAAATATTAGATAATAACTTAAATTTTAAAAATTAAACAAAAATTAGAAATGTTGCTTTGGCAGCAAACAGATATAAGTTGAAGTACAAAAAGTAACTCTACGAAAAAAAAATTTATTCATAAAAAATTAAAGCTAAGTAGTAAAATTAATCAAAAAGACTAAAACACATAAAAGTGAAATGAAAATATAAAAATAAAAGTTAATTCAAAATTAATAAATACTATAATAGCGTACAAAAGATATTAAAATAACACTGTTCTTGACTCCTTTAATTCGTATAAATTAGGCTGACAGAGGAGAAATGATGCATTGGAAAAATGCAAGACTCCTGTTTCTTCTGGCTTTTGATAAAATGTCAAAATTCAAATCTGTTGTAAAAGATTTATTGTATACACCACAAAATGCATTTTATCTTGCTATTTATGCTGTTAGAATATTGTTTACAAAATTTTGATATATTTGTGCTTAAAACAAGAATAACAATTATTTAGCTATATAAAAGAGACATAAATATAAAGATCAAATATTGGATGTTGGATGTTTTCCAGTGTCAGCTATTTAATTTTGCATGTTTATTTTCTGTATGTTTACATTTTGAGCAAATGTGCCCTCGTCTAAAGCTCACTGATTAATTAATCTTTAAAACACTAATAATTGTTTAACTGTTAAATTTAGCAAATCTCAATAATCATGTTTATACTGTATTTTATACGTTATTCATATATAGCATTTTAAATGACTGAGTTTAGTTTTCAGCGTTTCATTTTTAATTAAAGGGATAGTTCACCCAAAAATGAAAATTCTGTCATCATTTACTCACACTCATGTCATTCTAAATATGTTGAACACAAAAGATTTTTTTTGAAGAGTTTTGAAGAACCAAACAGTTGTTGGTTCCCATTGACTTCCATATTAGAAAAAGAAATACTATGGAAGTCAGTGGGGGCCATCAACTGTTTGATTACCAGCATTTTTCAAATTATCTTCTATGTTCAACGTAAGAAATAAACTCATACAGGTTTGGAATGACATGAGGGTGAGTAAATGATGACAGTTTTCCTTTTTGGGTGAACTGTAACTTTAATTTCAATTGTAATATCAGCCATTTATTGATTACCAGCCGTAACATAACACACCATATATACACTGAATACACTACAAGATTGGATAATAGCATCTGTGTAACTGTAATGTATTTAATAATGATTTGCCTCTGTCTGTCTTAACAGATCAGCCCTGGGCGACTATCTGACACGGGGTAAAAACAGCCTGCGCAGTGAGTCTCCTCCACCCAGCGATGATCAGCAGGAGGACCACACATACAGCAGCTCGCAGTCCCTAGATACAAAGGGGGACGTTTCTTCCTCCCTCTCCTCCTGCTCCACTCAGGGTTCCCTCTCTGCCTACAGCCCCGGCCAGGAGGTGACGGTCACTGAGGTCAAGGAGGAGCAGAAAGACTTTCCGCTGGACGCCATGCCACCTCCTTCCCAGCTGCTCCAGTGCAGAAGACTGCTGTGGACCAAAGGTCACCTACGGACCCCCGGCGACACGCTTCCCCTGAAGAAGAGGCGGGCGGAAAAGCTCCTGGTCAAAGAAGAGGAAGACGAGGAGATGAAGGAGGCGGCGGGGTCGTTGCTTCACCTGGCTGGCGTGCGCACCGGCGTGAATAAAAACGCTCAGCGTATGTGTAAGAAGGAGCTGAAAGAGGAAGCCAATGATTAGCAATGAACGAAAAGCCCGTTAACACAGATCTAAATACTTCTGTTCCAGGATATCAGGTGAATTTTAGTCAGTTGTTGCAATATCAATAAAATCACTGTTGTCCCTTGTTAAATTTGATTTCCAGGGTGAACGATTCTCATGTTCATGTTGTTTTGTGCGCGTGTGCGAATGTCTGTGCTCGTGTGTGTGTGTGTGTGTGTGTGTGTGTGTGAAGAGGGGAAAAAAGCCATAGTAAAATTTGGGTCATAAGAGTGAAAAATGTTTGTTTCTTTGAATTCATCAAGCCTACCGAACAATTTAAAAGAATCAATTATGTTGTAGCAATCCTTCTAGTTCACATCAGAAAGCTGAACGGAGAGATTTTATATGCTGCTCTCAAGTGTGCCAAAGATATGAAACCTGTTGATGAAAGTGCAGCTAATCCATGCACACTTGGTAAGACCAATAATAGTTTCAAAAAGTAGTGATACCAACCTATATTACAAAAAACATCAGATGAATATATGGGTCAATGACATGACGCTCCGTTGTCTTGGTCAGGGTTTACCGATTGATTTAAGTACATTAAAAATGCAATTCATACATACAGTGAATTGATTTCTGAATTAATTTTGATAGTTTTTGGGACATAAAGTTAAAACTGTCCTTATTAAAAGTATTCTGGCATTATATTTTATTATTTCTTTTAAAATATATATATATATATATATATTTTATTAAATTAATATTATAATAATAAAATATTTTTTTTGGTCTGCTAAATTAAAGTCATGTCATGCAACCAAAAATTTTAAAAAAAGAAAAAAAAAGTCTGTCATAGGATCCTTACAAACTCTTAAAATATCAGATAATTTGCCAATTTATGACAAAGTTTGTCAATAATTAGGAACACCTTTTAATTTGAAAAATGTATTTAATTTTTTGTATTTGAGGTGGAAGGAAAATATATTATTTGTATAATTCATGGTGACACCACATGACACAAGTCATTAACTTAAAATGTTATTATACGTCATTGACCCATTTATTTATTAAGCAGCAAATGTTTTGTATAAAATGGCCTGTGTCCACTGTCCAGTGGATAACAAACGTAAAGGTCAAATGCAATATGCCAGTTCTCTCTTAGATGCCTGGTGTTTAAAACATTTCTGGTGTTAGTTCTTATTTGAAGCACACTAAAACTAATCTTTTATGAAGCAATGTGTCACAAATGCCTATTGTGTTGCCAAAATGTTGGTGTTTTTTTAAAAAATTATTTTTTTTTTTTAATCTTCATCAAGATCCAAGCAATTTGTCCTGTCAGGATAACACTGTAAAAAGTTACTCCCTTTTTTCCACAAAAGGCAGTTTTTGCCTGTTTTTCAGTTATATTGCATGGGTGCTTGTACATAAGAAAGAAGTATTTTCTTTTCTAAATGAAAGATCATGTAAGATAGATATTTAGCATGAGGCATGGCTTATTTTCTTACGAGAAAACAGAGAGAGGCGTCTCTTAAAGCGTAGGTTTCTTTCTTTACTTTTTTTTTTTTTTAAGTTGTATATTTCTTCTGCGGCAGACAACTCTTCCAAAGGAAGAGACTTCACGGAAACCCATTAATGAACAGATCTGCCTTGTATTGAATATCAGGTGAAACTGATTTTGCCTTTTTCGTGGTCCTCGGTTTGGTGGTCCTTTTTCAGTTCATTGATGTAAGTGTTCAAATGTTGTTAATAATCAGTGTTGGATGACCTATCACTCTGTACACCCTTTAAGGTTGTGCCTGCCTTTAGTTCATGTGCTTGGATGTCTGTTCTGTTCTTTTTTTAATGGTTCGATACTCTGTCATTTTCATTGTGCAATCTGCAGCATTGATATCATAAATTGTACTGAAATAGTTTGACAAGGAATTAGAATTGGCTTTAGGATAATCCCTTATTAGCGCGATACTTTGCGATCGACCTTGGCTTGTCTGTTTCCTTTATATGTTGCTTCCAACCATCATGAACTTGAACTTCATCTGTGAATCTGAATGTCCAAGTGTGGAAGAGGGTCCTACAGTGATCTTAAAAGGAATAGTTCACCCTAAAATAAAAAATGTTGAGTTTGTTTCCTTATCTGAACAGAGAAATTTAGCTTTACATCACACACCAGTGGATGCAGTGAATGGGTGCCGTCAGAATGAGAGTCCAAACAGCTGATAAAAACATCACAATAATCCACACCACTCCAGTCCATCAGTTAACATCTTGTGAAGTGAAAAGCTGCGTGTTTTTGAAGAAACAAATCCGTCGTTAAGGCATTTTAACTTTAAATAACTGTGCGTATTTCTCTCCTGATTCAGACAAGATGACTTTTTCACTGGAGAAAGCAATATTGTGGATGGAGGATAGAGGTGTGGATTACTTGTGGATTATTGTGATGTTTGTATCAGCTGTTTGGACTCTCATTCTGACGGCACCCATTCACTAAAGAGGATCCATTGGTGAGCAAGTGATGTAATGCTACATTTCTACAAATCTGTTACGATGAACAAACAAACTCATTTACATCTCGAATGGCCTGAGGGTGAGCAAATTGTCCGCGAATTTTCATTTTTGGGTGAACTATTCCTTTAATGTTGTTTTGAAGTGTTTTGCTGGCTGCTAGTGGACATCTGTCAGCGCCATACGTATATTTGCTACGCAGCATCTATCACAATGTTTACACTCCACTTCCGCTTTATGTATGAATCACTTTCTGAATGTTATATGTCCCTGGGGGAGCGGAGCACGGATATGTCAAACATTTTGAAACACTTCAGCTCGATATTTCAGCACTTTTTTAAATAGGACTATTTGTCTTCGGCAGGGGGGTCTAGTGATGGAGCGGCACCGTAAGTGTGAGTACGATGTAAAATAAGAGACGTACGGTGGGACGGCCCTGCTTTGTTTGATCTGCATATAGGCAATAAGCTGCTGCTATGCTGTTTTGCTTTAAATTTATGCCAGTCCCATAATATGCCATTTGTTTTGTGTACCAAAAAAAACAACTGATTTAATGGCTAAGATTCATACAAATCCATGTAAGACAAAAGGGGGAGAAAAATATGCATGAATTATTTATTGGAAAACTCTCACTGCCTCTGAAATTACGTGTGAAATAATATAAGGGTTTTGTCAATGTTGTTGATGTTGTTTGTTTTTGCCAAATCTGTTTTCGTCCTTGTACTTACGTAAGTCACTAGTGGTCTGGTATGATTTTTAGAGCACAACGGAATCATGATGAATATGTATTTGACCAGGTCTATTTTCAATACACTCAGATGCCAATGCTGTACGAGTATAAAGCTGTCTATTTCCTTGATGTGCAATCATATTGCCAAAGAACAAGATCAAACTATTTCATCAATACATGTAAATAACCACATTGTCTATATGACAATAAATGTCACATCATGTTGTTACTTTTCCACATATTTCTCCTGAAACTTAAAATAATGTTTATGTAATGTATTGTCTTCCAGTTGCAATAATAAAAATATCAGAGTTTTAAATGACAAGTTGTTTTCACTTATTTATTTTCAGCAGTAATTCAGTTGTTAGCAAAATGTATATTACATTATATTATATTATATTATATATTCCAGCTAACAGGGACTGTATTTTGTTGTTGTTTGGCTAATGTTCTGGCATGGTTATCTCAAAGTTATGAACAAATGTTTTTGCAATAATATTAATGGAATGATCTTTCAAAGTTGTTTGGTCTTTAATAATGTTCTCAAAATGTTAGCGCACAAACATTATTTATACATAGTAACATTCTCATAATGTTTGTAAAATTATAAAAATGCAGTAAACGTTTCTAAAATGAAAAGATTCAAAAAAAAAATTTAACCTAATGGTCACATTAGCAAAATGTTTTTATAACATATTTTGTGAGCTAAGATTTAAGCCGTTTCCACCACTGAATAAAAAAAATGAAAAAGGCTAATTGCGACTTTTTATCTCATAATTCTGACTTTTTCTCACGGTTAACTGATACAAACTCGCAATTCTGACTTTTTTTTTTCTCAGAATTGCATGATATAAACTTGCAATTGCGAGTTAAGTCAGAATTGTAAGATATAAACTCGCAATTATGAGAATATAAAGTCTTTTTTTCTCCTCAGAACTGGACTTCATAACTCGCAGTTGCGATTTTATATCTCACAATTCTGAGAAAAAAGCCAGAATTGTGAGATACAAACACAATTGCGAGAAAAAAGAATTGCGAGTTTATATCTCACAGTTCTGAGAGAAAAAAAAGTCAGAATTGTGAGATAAGTCACAATTACCTTTTTTTTTTTTTATTCAGTGGTGGAAACGGGCTTCCAGAATATATATCATCTTCTGTACAGAAACCATTTCAGAGATGCCCTCACTTGTGTGTGTGTGTGTGTGTGTGTGTGTGTGTGTGTGTGTGTGTGTGATTTTTATGGTTTAACTGCAGTCTTGACTGATTTATCCCACGTTTAAGGTGACTTGATTGCTGTGAGTTTGGGTGTGGCTAATGGGACTCAATGATGGCTGTGTGCAACTGGAGCTTTATTCATAATTAAAGGCAATACAGGCTTAATCAGCAGCCACCAGCTCCCTGTACTCACTGGAGCCATTGCTGTTGCTATGCAACTCCAGGAGCCATAAGCAAGCAATCTGTGCTTGATACATTTTATTAGTCTTTGTGTTGAGTTTTATGAGTAAAACACTACAGGTGTATTTCATACCTTTAATACCTTCAGTTTTTGAGTGCCTTTTCTTGCTTGAAAGACAGGCCAAAAATGTCATAGTACAGAAGGAATTGTAAAATGCATAGAGATAGTGTTTCATTTTAGATTAAGTGAAATGAAAATGAGTGAAATTCATTTAAAGAGAATGTAGCATTACATCACTTGCTCACCAATGGATCCTCTTTAGTGAATGGGTGCCGTCAGAATGAGAGTCGAAACAGCTGATAAAAACATCACAATAATCCACAAGTAATCCACACGACTTCAGTCCATCAATTAACATCTTGTGAAGTGAAAATCTGCGTAAGAAACAAATCCATCATTAAGATGTTTTTATCTTCAAACTGCTGCTTCCAGCAAAAATATTAGTCTTCTATTCATAATATTGCTTTTTTCAGTGAAAAAGGGTCTTGTCTGAATCAGGAGAGAAATATGAATTGATCAATCACTGTATACAAGCAAAAACATTCAAAAACAGTATACATACAAACATACATTCACACATATACATATATATATATAGAGTGCCTTGCAGAAGTATTTAAACCCCTTCATTTTTTTCAGGTTTTGTTATGTTGCAGCCTTACGTTAAACCGCTCTAAATTCCTTTTTTTTTCCCACAACAATCAACACTTCACACTCCATAATGACAAAGCAAATAACAGGTTTTTAACATCTTTGCAAATTTATTATACATAAAAAACATAAATGATTCCGTTGCATAAATATTCAAACCCTTATCTGGGACAGTTGAAATTTAGCTCAGGAGCATTCATATTGCTTGTAGATGTTACTACACTTTGAGTGAAGTT
>JAFVLL020016359.1:0-55458 GCA_021397915.2 Tor tambroides
GAGAATTTTTGCCCTTACCTAAGCCACATACCTTCTATGTAGATATCAGAGAACAACTTAAAATATTGTATCAATGCATTCTATGGCACCTTTAAGAATCTTATCCCATCTGTGAAACATGGTGGTGGTAGTATCATGGCTTGGGCCTGTTTTGCTGCATCTTGGCCAGGGCAGCCTGCAATCATCGATGGAACAATGAATTCTGAATTATACCAGCAAATTCTAAAGGAAAACGTCAGGATATCGGTTTAAGAACAGAGTCTCAAGAGAACGTGGGTCATGCAGCAAGACAACAACCCCAAGCACACAATCATTCTACTAAAGAATGGTTAAAGAAGAACAAAGTTAATGTTTTGGAATGGCTGAGTCAAGGTCCAGACCTTAATCCAATTAAAATGTTGTGGAAGGACCCAAGCAAGCAGTTCATAGGAGGAAACCCACCAACGTCACAGAGTTTAAGTGGTTCTGCACTAAAGAATGGGCTAAAACTCATACATGTTATTGTGAAGGACTGATCAGCATTTACAAGAAACTTTACCTTCAGTTACTGCAGCAAAAGGGGGTCACACCAGATACTGAAAGCAAAGATTCACATACTTTTGCAATGCACAGTTATGTAACACTGGATCATTTTTCTCAATAAATAAATGACAAAGAAAATATTTTCCTCTAACTTGTTTGATTCGGTTCTCTTTGTCTTCTTTTAGAACTTATATGAAAGTCTGATGATGTTTTGGGTTATATTTATGCAGAAATATAGAACATTCTAAAGGGTTCACAAACTTTCAAGCAGCACTGTATATATATATATATATATAGGTTATTGATAATAATAAATGTTTCTTGAGCAGTAAATCAGGATACTAGAATGATTTCTGAAGGATCTTGTGACACTACAGTAATGATGATGCTGAAAATCCAGCTTTGCATCACAGGAATAAATTGCATTTTAAAAATTTCTTACAATAAAAACAAAAAAACAAAAACTGTTGTTTAAAATTTAAATAATATTTCACAATATTACTGTTTTTACTGCCTTTTTGGTCAAAAAAATGTAGCCTTGGTGAGCAGAAGAGACTTTACAACACTAAACATAAAAAAAAAAAAAAAATAAAATATATATATATATATATATTTAAAACCCCTAAATTTTAGAATGGTTGTATAACTTCAGGTTGTCTGGGTAACTGACATTGTGATTAAAAGCTGTCAAAACCTTTAAAAGATACATTTTCCCCCCCACATTTAGCAGCAATATTGACAAATTCCACTAAGTTTTTGACTGATCTGCAGTGTCAGTCCGATTTGGTACTCTGATACTTCAAACAATTCAGTATGCAAGTGAGCTGTCCAATTGATTCGGAATGAATCACAAACTAATTCAGTGATCTTACTCATTTGGACATTTATAAATGATGAAACATGGCCAGGAGTTAATAAGTCTTAATTTGTGGCCACAATATCTAGTTTTTCTTCTTCATGTCATGTGCAGGGCTCCGTACAAAAGTGCATTGTTCTGTTTGACCAGGAGATGGTGCTCTAGGAGGACAATGGAGTGATTCGAAGCAACAAAGTGACCAGCATCATTCATTTTCAAAGATATATGGCAATTACTGGTGAAACAAGCAACAGAGACTGCTGATGATGTGACAAAGCTCAACTTTATGTAAATGAGTGGTGACGGCCAATGGGAGTTGCTGTAAACCAAAACAAACCAAAAACCTTCACGGATGCTTTCATCAGTTTACACATGTAAACTTCACATTTCCATCAACAGCTCTTTGAATCTTCTACAATCCCCCTCACTTCTCTGCTCCTGGCTACAGTCAGTCTTCCATTCCATGCATTCCATCCTCGGCCTTCTGTGGCCGGCCCGCCCTGCACCCCTCATCCAGCCTTCCTCCACAGGCCAGCTCACAAAGCCTGTCTGTGTGACAGCCTTCACTGCACCACGGCTCCAAATTCCCCAGCGTCACCCGGCCTCTGCTCCACACTGCACTCATCTGTGTCCTACAGCAGCACACTGTACACTACACTAGAAGCTCGCGTTTCCATTCTAGTCGAATCCCTTGCTTAAGTTAGCATTGAAATACATATTTAGATGGCTATTTATTATGGGGCCAAATTCTGAAATACCATTAAACTTTTTTATTTCACATATGTGACCCTGGAGCACAAAACCAGTCTTAAGTCGCACGGGTATATTTGTAGCAATAGCCAACAATACATTGTATGGGTCAAAATTATCGATTTTTCTTTTATGCCAAAAATCATTAGGATATTAAGTAAAGATCATGTTCCATGAAGATATTTCGTAAATTTCCTACCGTAATTATATCAAAACTTAATTTTTGATTAGTAATATGCATTGCTAAGGACTTTATTTAGACAACTTTAAAGGCGATTTTCTCAATATTTGGATTTTTTTTGCACCCTCAGATTCCAGATTTTCAAATAGCTGTATCTCGGCCAAATATTGTCCTATCCTAACAAACCATATATAACCATACATAAATCTCAGTTTCAAAAAATTGACCCTTATGACTGGTTTTGTGGTCCAGGGTCACATATATGGAAACATCTAATTTTATACAAAATAAATGATATTAATTATTATTAATATTAATATAATATTGCTCATTTTTAGATCGTGTTAGCTAATTCATTAACTAAAGTTAACAAATGTTACCAATTATACATACATTAAAACTCTAATAGTGTGTAAAAAAAAGACTAATACAATCTAAACATTTTCCAGATAACAGCAGTATCAATATAAAACGCAAATAATTTGTAGATTTATATATATATATATATATATATATATATATATATATATTGTAGGCCTGTTGAAGAAATATCTACATAGAGACTCAAGCCTTAGAAACATATCACAATAAAACAATGTCTGTAATATCACTGAATCGTACAATGTTGTCTCTGGCTACTGCCACCCAAATGTGGAATCAATCTGAGGGTGTTGCTAACCTACAACAGATTCCTGCTTCACATAATGTGCTCTCAGTGTGAGAACACATGTTCAGATGTATTTGACTGCACTTGAAAGTTGCCCACATTTTTACCATAATGGTTTAAAAGAAAGGTTTGCATCTGTTCATAAGCAGGATATGGTGTAGCCACTGAAGTCTTCATGTGCGCCTTTGTGACATTCTTTGAGGATGGCTCACAGCGAAAGTCCGTTACTGTTTTTAGTTTCTTTACATGATGAGCAATTGCTGTCCAAGTCTGGTTGATTCATTTAAACTTCACCAAACAGGATGTAAACCAGGGGAGAAAATGACCTACATTTCTCCCAACAAACCACACTTGGATTAGCATATATGTGTTTGTTTGTGTATGTATTTAGCATGCTAACTTCCTGTATAACACGAGGCCAGGCATTTCCTCTCTTGGGAGTCTCAGTGATTAAAGGATAGTTTGTTTTGCAACACAGTTCGCCTGTCTCTCTCCTCCCATTTTACTCCCTCTCTTTCCCTTTCACTCTTATACCTTCTCATCCGTCCTACAACAAGACGTGTAAAACGTGTAAATCATAGTTTGAGACAACCCACTGATTAGGAGAGATAAATAGGGTCCATGTATACATAAAGCAATATAAAAAAGATGGAATACAAGAATATAATTTGACAGATAAACAGGCTAAATATTTGTAACATTTTATACAACAGTTATATTCATTCATATTTCAGATAGACTGTCAGTCTGTGAGGAATTTCTTTTTCTGCAGGTTACATCATTACATCAGTAGGTGGGAACAAGCCATCTACATGACTGAGTCATTTGAATAATTTTGAACTGATTCATTCAAAAATACTGATTCACTGTGGAACAAAACATCTGACTGTATTTATAAGCAAGTCATTGAACTATTCACTCAACTAATTTGTTCAAAATCACTGATTTGTTGAGGAACAAAACACTACTGTGTGTTAGTGGTGGGACCTTTTCAGTAGGGGTGTGCAATATATATCGTCTGCGATAATATTGTAATTGTTGTTTTAACGATGTGCAATTTGACATGATCAATTTTGCAAAAACCAAACAAAACACCTACGGAGTGCACGCATACATTAGCCTACGTGATGTGGGTTAAACAGTGCATGTGCGCATTTAGAGTATATTCTTTCACTGCATGATTCAGTCTATTAAAATGCATTAAAAATTATCACAAAATTCAAGATATGGGGGCAGAAAATGTATATATTTACATAATTTCATATAGTTAAAATCACACGAAAAGTGCCGTTTTTTCTTCAAAAATAAGCATGATTACAAATGTGATATTGGTTTTATACAACAGTTCAATAAACAATAAGTTAATATTAAGAGACTTATGTTTTAGACACCATGTTGCCTGTTTTTGCTCCATTTCGCAGACAAAAAATGATTACAAACAGCTACAGCACTGTTTTGCGTCTCTGAGCAACATGACGATACCTGCGTCCCAATGTGCATACTATCCATGCACATAGTATGCACACTGGGATGGAGGGGATGTTTCGCTCCTGAATGAATCAACTGTTTAAATGATTCGGTTCAGTCGCAATGACTCACTTATTAATAATGACTTTCTGCCACCTACTGGCGGTTTTAATTTCACATTTAAAGTCTATTTTCATTTTTAAAATAATTTAAAATATCAGTATTTAATGTTTTATGTTTAAAATGTCAAAAAATTTTGCATTTGTAACTGGTTAAAGCACTCCATGTCCCTCTGAGCTGCATTAAATAGTGTGTAAATGCATCTAAATGTCACTTCAGATGCAACGTCTGCAAAGATTAATTTTGATGATACTGGTTTCATTTGTTTGGTAACAGCCTAAATGTCTTATTATCTTAATTGTCTGATTAAATGTAACAATTTGACTCAAAAGATGTACACTTTTAGAAAAAAATGGCTTTATTAAAGGTAAAAATCAATTTAAACTTATATGAAAAGATTAATTAATCACTTGTGTGAACTGACCACACAGAATATAAAGAATATCAAAAACTGCAGCTGTCCACGGTAGTCAGGTATCAGCACAATAACACACTCTGGAAAATATTGTCTAAATATCGTTCTCGAAAAAATCCAAAAAAATATTGAGATATCATTTTTTTTCAATATCGCACAGCCCTACTTTTCAGTGACTCTTTCTGCAGGTTACGCCAGAAGGTTGTGCCATCTTTATGCAGTAGGTAAGAGACCTTCTTTATGAATGATTCAATGACTCACTTATAAAGACAGACAATATCGATATGTCACTTCACAGGAAGCGGAGAGGGAAATTTAAAGCAATTTGAACAACTGGTTCAAACACTCTGATTTATTTAAGACCGAAACAACTGACTGTCTTTATAAGTGAGTCATTGAATCATTTACTAAACCAATTAGTTCAAAAACACTCAACAAAACAACTGAAAACAACACTCTTTAGATTGGAATCTCATTCAAGATGTCGGAATACCCTTTGAAGTCCACTTCGCAGGGCACTTATGGTCAAAAGGAGCACACCTAATGTCTTAATAGAAGTGAGTCATTTAATCATTCACTTAACTAATTTGTTCAAAACCACAGATTCATTGTGTAAATGAACATAATGTGTTCTTTGTTAGAACTATTTTAGTTGGTGGAGCAAAAATAGACAAAGTTTTTTAAACTCTATAGTTATTGTTCTTGGTGTAAATGGGCCTTTAATTTAATGAGACAACTTAATAGTAGGTTTTAGCAGCACAGGATGCAAAAATTCTCTCTATGAAGTTGCATCTCTTAATTCACCTCCTTTAAAGTGCCGTTGCTTAAAACACAGCTTTAAAAATCTACATAAACTAGTCGCCCTTTATTTGACTAGTTGGGTGACTAGTTGATCATCCTGTCCATTCCTACTTCCCTACTTTCTTTATCCTGTGTCTCAATTCTTTCCATTCTTCCCATTCATCCTCTTCCTTTGTTCCACCACATGATTAATCTTTGACATATCCTCAGCTAAACTAAGCTTCCCAGCTATCTGTATTTTAACAGCTCAGCTGATCCAGGACCTACAGTGAGCGGACAATTCAGGAAAGAGGCCCTATGTAAACATTTAATGGCAGCTTTTAATTACTGCAATAAGGGATTCTGTCCACATATGCAAGGGAGGAATAATAAATGGCACACATAAGTGAGGCCAGACGCTACCCAGCTGCTAACAATAACACGCCTACTGATGAAGAAATGAGAAACAATTACAATAAGATTCTCATATGATGAAATCATACACTTGAATCAGCATCATAGGGGTTAGAGGTCACACTTACTGAGACCGAGGCTGCATTCGAAATTACGTATTTCCCTACTATACAGCAGGCACAAATGAAAAGATATGTCCAAATTCACACTATTCATAAAATAATACGAGACAAGTATGCAGATCACCTACTTCTGACAAATTCCTGAAGTGCACGCTTTGCTATCCCATGAGGCCATGAGAGAGGAGTTGTGAATCAACTCAAACTGGTTATTTTTGTTTTCTTTTGCACACAAAAAGTATTCTCGTAGTTTCGTAAAATTACGGTTGAACCACTGATGTCACATGGACTATTTTACAGATGTCCTTGTGCCTTGATTGTGGTAGGATCCTTGCTGTCTATGGAGGCTCAGAAAGCTCTCGGATTTCATCAAAAAATATCTTAATTTGTGTTCCGAAGATGAACGAATGTCTGATGGGTTTGGAACGACATGAGGGTGAGTAATTAATGACAGAATGACATTTTTGGCTGAACTATCCCTTTAAAACTGTATGAGATTTGGGGCACCAATCGTTAAAATTGCTCAAGAAAGAGCATCATCACAATAGCTGACTATACATTTCCTAAACTTGACCTCTCCCCAAGGGCAAGACATTTAAAGCACCCGAATACATCCTGAGTCTGTAATTCAAAGAGGATTCTGCTATCCCAGAATGCAGCAGTCTGGAGCCCTGTGGTCAGGCATCTGTTTATATTAACCTCTAATCTTCTCTCCCTCGAGATAGGCCAAAGAAATAGGCCATGGCACGCATATACACACACACACTCTTTCGTGGAAATGAAAACCAAACATGGAAATGAGCAAATACTTTAATAGGTGGCTTCTTTGCCTTTCCTAGAATTCCCTTCGATTGAGTATCTCGGCAATATAAATACAGACGGGAATTAGCAGGGCGGTGACAGTTACAGACAAATCATATGCCTGTTCTGTTATTACTTTAATAAAAGATGGCTGGGGTAGGTTGAGTTTTACTTGCTCAGCATGCGGTCTGTTGTAATGATTTTTAAAGGTCCGAGAGCAGACCAGCAGGCCGAGCGAAGGGACTCTGGGACCGAGATGTAGTGCGTTTGACTGACCTTTTCTGCCGTGAGCTCTCGGATCACGCTCATCTGTCCACGGAACTTGAAGAGCAGGGCCTCGAGGGCCATGTATTTCTCTTTCCACTCCCCGCCTGTGCTTTCATTGCCCTCCGCCATGCCGTCACCCCTCAGGCCCTGTCACATCACACAACATGAGGCACACTCAAGAAGATAAACTATGAATCAGATGTAGGACTGGCTGGGTGATGTATATCTTGATATTTTTCAGCCTCTTCATGATATTTGATATACATCTTTGCTCTAAGGAACCATGCTTTTGACCAACCAGCCATATTTCAACATTGAAATATGGTTAAGATAATGTTTTTTTCAGCACTGAAAAACATTGAAACAATACTTAATGTGGTAAAAACATTGTGTGTTCGCTTATGTTGAAAATGAAGATGTTTAAACAATGTTGCAATATCAATGAATGTTGTTTCCTTTTGCAAAATCGAAACAAAATTCAACTGATTAAACCTTGATCCATGACGTTGAGTCACACATTAAAAATAACATCCATAAACATCCATTTAAAAATAGTTTAAGCATGTATCCACATAATTATCTACATGCATTTTACTGAAACACTGTAGCTCATGAAAAATGTCATGGAAATTAGGCCTAAGTGCCAAAATTTGTCTCATGACATGGTCTTTCGGAAACTTATTGGCCAAACAAACAAGTCGGTGTGTGACTGACCTTCAAACGTAAAAACAATATCAGTTGTTGTTTCAATGGTGAAAAAACATTGGAATAATATTGAAACAATGTTTAATGGTTGTAAAAAGTACTTAGAAATCAAATGAATACTTGTATTAGTGCTGTCAAACGATTAATCGCGATTAATCACATCCAAAATAAAAGTTTTTGTTTGCATAATATATGAGTGTGTACTATGTATATTTATTATGCATATATAAATACACACACATGCATGTATATATTTTGAAAATATTTACATGTATTTACATGTTTATATTTAAATTCATAAAATTTATATTATAAATAAATATATTTAATATATAAACATAACATATTTTTCTGAAATATATACTTGCGTGTGTGTGTATTTATATACACATAATAAATATAAACAGCATACATATATTATGCAACCAAAAACTTTTATTTTGGATGCGATTAATCGCGATTAATCGTTTGACAGCACTATAAATACTTAAAATACCAATAAATCAACACTGAAATTAATTCACTCATATCAAAAAGCTGTTGAAACACAACATTCCAATATCAACATTAATTTAATTTGCAATATCAAAACAAAATTCAACAGTGATTCATCTCCGATCCATGATGAATACAGACTGACACCTCAAAATAATCATCATTATGAATTGCAAAATTGAATTCTTTTAACATTTGGACAAAAGAATCTGTCTCCTCCTTTCTGCAAAAATATGCTTCTTCCACAGTTTGGGTTTTCACAGCTTCCCATGTTTCACAGAACTCATAATTACATTTGTTTGGACATGCACAGATGTAAATGAACAGTGAATATTCTGAATAGAATGTTTATTTGACACAGAATTCTGATTAGGTGTATGCCAGCTCTCGATATTAACTGAAATTTTCATATAGCTGTATGCCATCTGAGACAGATTTGAACTTTAATCAGTTGGAAAGAAACTGTATTGGTTGGAAAGAGAGGCAGTGAAACATTCTTGGTCTCGAATGGCCGAAGTAAGTGTTTGAGGGCCAGGCAGGCAGAGCCCTGGACAAACTGACCACCACTACAAAAACAAACCCTACCAGCCAGCACTGATGCACCATCATCACAAATTTCCATCATAAAAGTTTAATTATGAAAAACATGTGTCAACTGATGTAAAGCAGGTGGGGGAAAGCACAACAGCAATGTGTGAGTGAACACATTTCACTACAACGTCTCTAAAACTCTTGGTTATAATAAGCTCTCATTATAGCACTGGCACGGGCACAAAGAGAGTGCAAACGTGCTGAGCTCAATTAAGCTGTCCTGGTAAATAAGACTGAGGGTTTGAATCTTAACCAATGTGGATAAAAACAGCATCTTTTACTGTGGAACTAACTTCTTAAGAGGAAAATGTAGGGAAAGTGAGCCAAAGTGGATAACAGGGTCATTATCTAGATCTAGAATACAAGGATTTGTACATGGAAGATCAGGAACTTAATATACACTGTGCAGTATGTAAGGAAAAGGCTCCTTTCCTAATGATGAAAAGCTGAAATATGTGTTTAGTAATGAGGTCTCCAATTTGATACACATATAATGCATATGTTGTGAATGACACTGTTGAGACCAGGTATGAATTTCCATCTCAGGAGTCAGTCATATTATAGGTTAGTCAGTTCCACCACATAACACAGATCAAATATACAGTGATTCAACATAGCATTATATATAGTACAAATTTTAACCTAACCATATGTTATATGTTAACTGTCTATATACCATTTAGCTGCAGTTAGTGACAGAATGATTATGCAATAGGTATAATTCGAGTTGTATTCATGAAAATTAATAGAACAGAACAGAATTATTTAATATTAACTGAATTTCAGTTATATCAAATCAATAAATAGTGTATTTCAAACGTATTCAATATATTAAGCTTTTCATTTTCACTTTTAAAACAATCAACAGGGTACATACTATAGGCTACATTTCATTTTAGAATCTATTTTCATCTAAATATATAATATTGAACTTTCATATTTGAATAAGTAGAAATAGAAACTTCAATATCGTATTCCCTTTACCAAGAAACAAAAACAATACTTTTTTTTGTTAATAGTTTGTTAAAGATTTTGTCCTTACCCGGCAATCAGTGTTACAGTGCTGAAGATGGAACTGGTTTCACACCATAATAAAAATAATATTCCGTCTTGTCGTAGTCGTTATTGCACTAATGACCTAATTATGATATAAAGAGCGACCGTTTTCTAGCTCAAAGTTTTCACCCCAGCATCGTCCTGTGGAAGTGGGCGGGATCGGGGGCGTGTTTTTACGAGCGCGTACAATCAAACTATTGTAGGCGTGGTTAGGGAATGGCGATGTCATGACTGATTGACTTTGTCGTGGACCAATCACGCATCAGAAGTATTCTGCCTGAACCAATCATCTTTGTGCTGGGCGGGCTTCCAGCGCGACTCCGGAATTGGCGCGTCACGCGTGTATGTTATGTTGCTGTGGAAATACTTATTTCTACACGCAGCGTTGAACTTTTTCACCGGTACCTGCTTTGTTACAAAGGTATGACAGTGTATTTTCATGTCTCAGTATGTTTTGAATGTGTACTAGAACGGGGTGTTCGGTGTGGAGGAGAATGTAATATAAATAGCTGCAGGAAACAGTAACTGACGAGCACTATGTAACATTAGGTTGAGCCAGAGCTGTTATAACTTCCTTAAGTTGATCTTCAGCACTTGTTGTATAATCGTTTTAAGTAAATATACAATTAATTTATGATATTCATCTGCAGTTGTTGTTGTGTTTCAGATCTAGTCATGGTTGTGAAGAAGAAAGCACCTAAAGTGGAGGCTGTAGCTTTGGATGATGTCCAGCTGAAGAGTCTGACAGGTAAGTGACAGAAATCAACTTTTACTGGCTGTGTATAAGTTACCTGTAATATTTCATGCTTTCTCTCAGATTCACTGTCTGTGGAGGGGGATAGTAGATCTACAGAGCTGGCTCAGGTTCTGAAGGACAGTTTATCATCCTCTGACCCGGTTGAGCAGATCCAGCTCATCTCTAAGGTTGGTCTGCATCACATTCATCTTAAAGATCTTCACGAAGTTATACTGAATGTACTGTAATCGCACAACACTTCATTGGTTTGTATGTTGACTGCAGGCAGGCTTTCTGTTGGAGCAGTTGAGAGAGGATGAGTCCCCTATGGGTCCTTTACTGCAGGCTTGCCTGAGCACACTAGCGTTCCTGTTTACCACACTGCCAGCTAAGAACCCACTTAAGAGAGCCGTAGCAAGGTTCCCACATTTCTCTGTCACTCATGCTACTGGAAAATCAATAACTCTTATTTGAAAGTGATTATCTTCTGTGTGCTTTGTTTACATATATTTATCTATTTAACACTGGCATCAACTTTTTCTTCATTATCAGTGCACTAGGAAGTGGCCCGGATTGGCTGCAGGAGCAGACGGTTGGATGTCTGTCTGAGAGCCTGTCTTCACGTCTCTCCTCTACGAGCACAGATCACTGCTCGCACTTAACAAATAGCATCACTTTCTGTCTGGATGGCTTTAAAATCGGTATGTTTAAGTGATGCAGTTTTATAAGATTATTTCATAATAGCAGACACACGCTGCTTCAAAAGTTTGAAATAAGTGTTTTGTTTTTTTTAATCTGCAAGTATGCATTAATTAAACATGACACTAAATGCATTTATAATAGCAAAATCATGTAATTTACAATTACAAAATTTTCAATTTTAAGTAAACATTGTGCTTTTAAACTTTCTATTTTTTTCAGAGAATCCTGAAAAAAAAAAATTGAATGATTTTCAGAAAATTACTTGGCAACACAACTAGTTTCAACATTGCTGATGATAATAAGAAATGTTTCTTGAGCAGGATATTAGAATGATTTGTGAAGGATCATGTGACACTGGAGTAATGATGCTGAAAATGTAGCTTTACAATCACAGGAATACATTGCAATTTAAAATGTATTAAAATAGAAAACTGCAATTTTAAGTTACACTAATATTTAAGAATATTTCTGTTTTTAATGTATTTTTGAAAATGAAATGTTACCGACCTCAAGCGGTAGTGTGCGCAGTGCAATGTATTTTAAAATTATTCTGCTTGGTTTACAGGTGAGAAATGTGTTCACTGTTTGCTAACAGAAGGTTAGTATACAAGTTAAATCCATTGGCATATCTTGACTTTCTCCTTTCTGCAAACTCAGTCACAATTTTTTTTTTTTCTCATAGTCCTCCAGTTCTTCCAAAGGATTTTGAATTCTTATGTGGAGCAGAACAGGTAAACTGTTCACTATTGTATTGTATAATGTGCTGTATGCATGGAAGAACATGCTGACATCTAATTCCTATTACCCAGAATTCTTCTTTTAATCTGTATCTTGATGTGTTGTTCAGGGGTTTGTCTGGTCGTCATGTGGCTCAGGCTCAGCTGATGCAGTCTTGTCTGGCAGCGGTGAAGGCCTCAATGCTGGTGGTTCAGAGGTCTCAGGAACCCATCAGTACTGCAGTGCTTTCAGCTTCGGATGACCAATCTGATCTACATCAGGCTCTCAGTGGACTACTCAGCTGCTATACATGTATCTTGACTGATGGTAAAGACCATCTATAGACCACTTTATTCTTCAGATGCAACTTCACATGTTTTTGTATTTAATTACACTTTTTTTTATATATTGTATTTATTTCTGTAGATTTTTGTATTATACTTAAGATCTTTTCCCGTCTAGAGGAGTTTGTTCAGATGGTCCAGAGCACTGCTGGGATGGCTGTTGTTTTGCTCATCAGATCTATTATGGGCAACGGAGATGATGTACCTGTCATAGTAAGTGAGAAGCAAGAAGCTTATTCTGTACTCTCTCTCAGCTTGAGATGCATTTGAATCCATTTCTGGCTGTGGAAGTGCTGTTAAGTGTAAAGTGTGTTTCTAGATTGCGGGTCTCCTGCAGTGTTCAGTGGATGCAGACAGCATCGCCCCCCAGTGGCTGAGACAGAGCTGCGCAGGTCTGTATGAGAGCTGCGCAGGTCTGTATGAGAGCTGCAGGCCTGCAGCGGTGGCTCTGTATCTCAGTCATGGAGCTCTGGCTATGCTCAGCTGGAGAGGAAAGACTCTTGGTCCACAGGCCGAGAAACTGTTGATGCTCATACCTGAAGTGCTCCTGTCTCTAGATACAAGGTGAGAAAGCAAAATGAAAGAGTAATAATACTTTTTTTTTTTTTTTTTTTTTTTTAAACAGATAATTTGCATCACTAAATTCATCCCCTAAGTCACATTGTACTACTGAGCTTAGTTGATTTTGAAGTTGATCAGCCTGGATTTCCATTTGAACTGCTCTTTGTCATGAATCTCTCTCTTAGAGTGAAGGAGTCCAGTACGGTGATGGTAGTGACTCGGGTTTTGACACTTTGGAGTGGAGCTGCGGTTGACTGCGTCCAGGTGGACACATGTCCCCCTCTCCTTCGCTCGTCTCTAATCGGAGGCTCTTCTCTAATCGCACGCCTTCACCACCACATCTACGCCCACTGGGAGCACCCTCTGGATGGGGTTCGGCACCAGACGCGCTCCATGTTCCAGAACCTCCTCACGCTCCACCAGCACTGCAGTGAGCACAAGTCCGATCCCACCGGTGACCCTTACATCACCCAGCTCACCCAGGACCTTCTAACGCTGGAGTGGCACATGAAAGGGAAGTACGGCACACTGGGCTGCCTGGTGGAGCATTTAGGAGCAGAGTATTTACTCAAGCTTGATGGTGGACTGCCATCCAGGCTGCTGGGTCTGATGGGGGATCAGACGATGGCACCACACGCCAGCGACCTTCTGGAGAAGCTGTTTGTCAGCCATAAGGCCCAGTTGTGTGCACGGGTTAGTGATGGGGATGTCTGGATAGATGGGTGGCATGAAGTTTGGGTGAGGCCTCTGCTGAAGGTACTGTGCACAGCCCAATTGGATCAAACTACTTATATACTGGACTACTTCCTGCCCAAACTGCTACGCTGCAACCCTTCCAGCCTTAGCCACATGATACGAGCTCTGCAGGAGATGCCTGCTTGCATTGAGGGTAAGAGTCTTGTGCAGTGGTTTTCAAACCTGTCCTGCAAGCACCCCTGCACTGCACATTTTATATGTCTCCCTTATCAGACACACCTGATTCAACTCATCAGCTCGTTAGTAGAGACTGCAAGACCTGAATTGGGTGTGTCTGATAAGGGAGACATGCAAAATGTGCAGGGCAGGTTTGAAAACCACTGGTCTTGTGTATATGTAATACCGAAAGATTGGGGTCAGTAAGAGTTTTTTTTAAAAATTTATTTAGTTTTTATTCAGCAAGGACATTAAACTGATCAAAGTGACAGTAAAAACATATTGTAATGTTACAAAAGATTTTATTTGAAAAAAATGCTAAATATTAAGCAGCACAAATGTTTTCGCCATTATAATAATAGCAGTGTTTCTTGAGAAGCAAGTCAGTATATTAAAATGATTTCTGAAGGATCATGTGACACTGAAGACTGAAGTAATGAATGCTGACATCGCAGGAATAAATGACAATTTAAAAAAAAAAATCTATGTATATAAATATACCTGTGTACACACACACACATTTATATTTGCGTATATTTATATAATTTCAACCACATGGCAATAGTAACATAGATTTATTTATTTATACATTGAAACAGAAAATAGAAAAAAAATACTATAAAATATACAGGTGTTAAAAATAGTCTGGAAAAACACCACTTAACACAAAATGAATTGAAGAAAGAATGATCTTAAATCGTTTTTATCAAATAGCTATACATAATTTATGATTTGTGTAATATTGATACTACATTTTACTTTAAGAATAATGATGCTCAGAGATTGAAACAGACAATTTCAACTGATTTACAGAAATTGTAATCATGAATAATTTTATAATTTTGTTTTATTAATAATTTTGCATTTTTAAATCTTTGCAGTATTCATTTGTGTATATATGTGTATAAATAAATTTAGGGTATTATTTATAGAAAACAGTGTTGTCGAATTTGAATGAGGATTTTGAGGAATGAGGAGTATTGTGTAGAACTTATTGTTTTTTTTTTTTTTTGTAAGTGTTTAGTGTTTGTTTCTCAGGGTCAGCTGGCAGCAGAGGTGCGTTGGGGGCTTTGATGACGTGTCTGCGGGCCGCCCGGTCTCAGGGTGTTCTCAAGTCTGTGGAGGAGGAATTGTGGGGTGGCCTGGTGCCGCTCCCACTAATGCAACAGGCTCTGGTGCACAGACACGAGCAGGTAAACGGGAACCACATTATATTTTACTGTACCTTTAATAGTTAATGTCTGACATGCTAAACTGTGTCATTTCTATAACACAAAGAGAAATGAAGGCTGTTTATGTGAATTCAGGTGCGAATGGATGCTCTGGGTTTGGTATGTGAGAGCCATCGCAGCACAGAAACTCTGTCCAGACAGGAAATAGAGCTGATCCGCCACTTCCTGGCCTTTAATCTAAACAGTCAGTCACCAGGAGTCAGACAGCAGACTGTCAGTCTGTTAAAGAAGGTAGAAAATGATGACAGCTCAAGCTTTGATTGGCCAGAGGGCATTGTAAGTGTGTTTTGATTGTGCTTGTGTCTGTTTTATGTTATCAGCTCTTGTGTAGGGTGAAGGACAGCGCTCAGCTGCTGCAAAAGAAACTGGAGCAACATCACAACCACAAAGACCAGCAAGTTTTCAACATGTACCAGGTAGAACTGTGATACTAACTGAGCTGTAAGATAAACTCCACAGACAGGAGATTCATTGATTCTAAATCTTTCTGTGAATGATTATACTCAGACATTTTTGCATTTGAAACTGATTAGATAACTGACTAAACCAAAAAGTCGCATGGAAAATCTAGCTGAAGGAGAGAATTTAGAAATCTAAACAACAAGAAGTGCCAAGGAACATCAGGAACCTTGAGATAAGAGTCCTCTGATTACACAGACATTGAGTGATGTGTTAAACACAGGAGACACGCATGAAGCAATAAACATTAAGATAACAGAAGAAAAATGGAAAATTTCCACTTTTTTTTTTTTTTTTTCCTCTTCTTCAATGGGTTAGTCGGGGACATTATTTAAAGATCATCACGCTGAACAGGAAAACTCATTTACTCACTAGTTTACTCTTGCAACCTGTTCTAACTCAAGTCAGTAAATAAGTTGGAAGCTTAATGGTAGTGACTTTGAAGCCATGCGACTCTTGTGTAGTTTGTTTTGTACAGCCAAGCACCACACAAATTTTCTTAAAGAGGTCATGAACTGCCTTTGTTTTTTTTTTTATTTTGCACTGTTCTCTGAGGTCCACTTATAAAGTCATCAAGATTTTTACATCAAAAAACATCAATTTAGAAGTAATAGGCTATTTTCTTTCCTGATTTGACAATGTTCTCTCTTATCAGGAGTTTCTGCGCTGGTTCTGTGAGACTCTATTCCAGGTATTCCACCCAGGAGCCTCATTCTCCAGGTGTCTAATGGCTCTACACCTGCTGGGGCTGATCGCTGATCATTTCACCTTTAACACAGGTATTTTTAATAACTTTTTCTTGCCTTAAGTGGTCAACCAAAATATTGCCAAGCAGTGTTGGGTAAGTTACTTTCAAAAAGTAATTAAATTACGGTTACTAATTACATCATCAGTATTGTATTTAAATTACTTTACTTTTCAGACAGAGTAATTAGTAATGTAATTGCTCAGCAAGTAACTTAATTATTCAAATCGCTAATTAGGCTACATCTTGAAATACCTATAAGGTTTATAGGTATAGGACAATAGAAATTAAACTCTTTATTCTTTCGATTTGAGTCAAACATAGAATAGTTTAGCCTTTTGTCTTTAAAACAACTGTAATACTTAAACACTTTTTTTTTTTTTTTTTTATAAAAAAAGTAACCTTCTTTAAATAGAAATACTCTACAAAATATCTGAACAACAAAAAAGCTTAAGAAAAGTTAAACAATACATTTCAGTTTGGCAAGATGTTCAGAAAAAGCCCAACTAGTAAAATCCGTACAGGTTTATGTAAAAATAACACGTTAACTAATGTAGGTAAGAATAAGTTACAGAAATGATCTTCTCCACTGAATAAAGCCGCGTCAGATCGCGCTGTTCTTCTGAGGTAAATTCCAGCTTATTCCTCTTTCAGAAACGATGAAAATTAGATGAATCTTTATTTTTTAATCTATTTTTTTGTATCTAGGTGAGGGCATGTGCGCGCAGGTGACGAGCTCAGATACAGGAAAGACTGTACCTCAGTTTCATACGGATTACATAATCAGATAATATTCGTTTTCGATTTGAATTCGTTCATTTAAAAGTAGACACTTCAAGCTTTCTATAGACATTTCTCATGTCTCTGTGTCAAATATTCACTGAGTTTGTGATGCGTAGAAAGTTGCTCACGGAGACCTAGACGGCAGAAAGCGCACCCTGTTTGTTTTGTTTATTTTAGAAAAACGCAATGTTTTGTTGTTATTGTCAGTGTACACAAAAGTAGGCCCTTTTTAGATTCGATTGATTTTAGTCTTATCTGTATCTGAGTATTTAAGGTTTCTCTGTGAATTAGGAAAAACTGAAAGTGAACGCACCGGCGCACAGAGGGTTAAAGACTCTGCATTCAATTTTATCTTTAAACTGTAAATTTAGATTTCAAATTCAATATTGATTTAAGAACTGAAATTACAGTATGTAACAAGTACTTTATAAGTAACTAATTAAATTACCTAATGAACAGTAATCCCTTACTTTTTCAGTGGATAAATAATTTAATTACAGTAACGCGTTACTTAGTAACTTGTTACACACAACACGGTTGCCAAGACTAATATTATTGGTCGATATACAGTGTGCCATTCTTTTAAATTTATTGCTGTTTTTAATTATTGATAAAATAAAAATCTGTTTCAGGTTTATCAAGTTAAAATAATTTTTTCCCCCTAATTACTTCTAATAATTTTAGTACATATTATGTAAAATAAATTGCGCAGAAGTTGTTATCCATGTGTTATTTACTATCTTTTAATAGCATGGTATCATAAGCCTCTATCGCCTTTATATCAGCCTTCAGCCACCCTGCTCTCTATTCATTACTTCTACTCACCTCTATTCATTACTTCTACTCACCTCAGTATACATCGATTCATCTGTTCACCTCTTGTTTTTTTTGTTTTTTTTCTCCTCTCTCCTTTCTTTCAGGCTCTGGTTTTGCTCTTGGAGAGTCAGTGAGCTTTTCTCATGCTCAAGCTGTGCTGTGCTGTCTTGCAAGCAACTTTCTTGAAGTCAAAGAGCTTGCCTGCAACCTCTTACAAAAACTGCCTCCCACAGCGGTGCGACTCCAGGTCAGTGTTAAAATAAGAGTTTGAGACTAGTGTTGAGTAATGTTCAAATGAATGTGAACGCTCGTCCTCCTCTGTGTAGGAGCCGGAGAGGCTGCAGTCTTTGCTGCAGGCCGCTCTGGACCTCAGCACCAGCACCAAACCCTTCGACAGCGTCACTGCCGCTCATCTTCTCAACTTGCTGCTGCACCAGCCGGGTCTGAAGGATGCGTTACTCAGCTGTATCCAGAAGCAGCACATCCCTGTCCAGCCACCAGCACTGATCCAGTCCCAGACGTCTGAGGCTTCCAGTCTGGAGCAGAACACCCTGGCAGGTACGCTAGTGTTAGATGACCATCACTCAAGATGGGTGAAAATATTGGTTTATGATCCAGGCTGCCATCTGAAAGACTGTAGGTTTAAGCAGGATATCAATTTAAGACTTTTCATAATTTCTGTAATTTGTGAACTTTAAAAATTTCTTCAAAAACCCAAGTGTCTATTCTTAAAGGGACAGTTCATCCGAAAAAATAAAATTGGCATCAGTTACACAGTCACATCTTTCTAAACCCATTAGACTTTCGTTTATCTTCAAAACAAGGTACAAGATATTTTTAATGAAAAAAACCCCGACAGATTTCTGTCCCAAAATTGAAATTCCATGAAACCAAAGCTTTGATTCAAAAAGTTTATGAAGTCATTGTAAAATAAATCCTTCTGAATCGAGCGGTTTAATCAAAGTCTTCTGAAGAGACGTGATGACTATGTAATGAACAGATTTTTTTTTTTTTTTTTTTTTTTTAAATTTGCTCCCTCCATTGAAAATGTAACCAAAATTGAACATTTATTATTTTTAAAAAAAAAAAAAAAAACCTTTTTGAATTATGAAGGGTTAGCTTACTTTTGGAGGGACCAAAATCTTTCTGGTTGTACTAAAAATCTTAATTTGTGTTCTGAAGATTAATGTAAGTGCATTTCGAAAGACATGAGGATGAGTAAATGATGAGAATTTTTTTTTATTTGGTGAATTCACCCTTTAATCTACAATTTTCAGAAGTATACTTATATAATTAAAATATATAAAATTTAGAATCTTAAATTAAGATGAAACTACACTACTACTGCTATTATCAATGTTAATTTATTTATTTTTTTTAATTTTATTTTATTTTTTTAAAAACACAAATTCAGCCAAAAGAACTAGGAATTAATTACATAAAATCAAGTCGTCACAGCTTCCTGATCTTATGTTTGATTAACGGGATATTGGCAGAGGTTGCAAATCATAAAGGATAGTTTCAAAATGAGCTTAGAACTACCCCGTAAAATTAAACAAATTAACTCAACCCTAACCTCTTTGGTGCGCCCACATGCATTCTACCCGCATCCGACACACCAAACACAAAAAACTAAAATAACAAACAGCGTTAATCGCTCTATACCTAACATGAAGCTCCAGCAGTCTAAACCGCACAATCCTCGTTTCTTTCAATCAAGCAAATACAACACAATGCCATACTTACCCCGAATCAAACAATCACAGCGAGCTCTAGCAAATCTACATTTGCTTACTTGATCTCTCCTCTCCAACACCAGGGGAAAAAAAAAAAAAAAAAAATTTTACTTCCAAATTAAGAAAACATTACCCTTCCCATAAACTTGCATGGCTCTCCCCAAAACTTTAGAATCTACCCAATCAATAACGATCCAAAATTACTGGTCATACCTTCCAGTTACTCAAGGACGAGCCCCCAATTGTTACAAACTACCAGGCTCAGGGCAGCGTAACAATAACGGGGAGGCCACGCACAAAGTAAGTTAAATCAAAATAAACATTTATTAAAGTAAATTATACTAAAATAAACCCAAAAAGGGAAGAGAAAACAAAACAATTAAAGTATTAAAGAAAGCTCAAAGTCTGGTGCTGGAGAGAAGTCAAGCTCAAACAGGGCACACCACACTATAGGACAGAGAGATCCTTAAATCAGTCAACTCATCATTGGTGATCCACTGCACCTGCCGCTCGTTTCCACCCTGCAAACAGACAAAAAGAAAAACACAACACAAACCAGAACCTAAAACGCCACCTAGAGGCGAACAGATCCCGTTTAGGGAACAGGTGCTACCCCGGGTTCATAACGTCAATAGTAATAATAATATTACTGATTTTTAATATACAGTTAATCATTTCTTTTGATTAATAATGTTTTGTAGAAAACAAAGATTCAAACACAAAATATACATTACCAAATATACCAATTACCAATACATGAGTGGAAATGACCAGTGAGACTTTTGCGGTTGTTTTAACAATCATGTGTATATGTATGTATCTAAATAATGTATGTCTAAATTCGAGAGCATATTTGTGATGTTTCAGTGGTGCAGTGGCTGATGGTGTGTCTGAAGGAAGAGGTTTTGAAGGCAGAGTCATCTCTTCTGCAGGCCGCTGCTTCCTATCCTTTATATGGCAGAGCTCACTGCATCACTTCAGTCCTGCAGCAGCTCAACCCTGGGTACATCCACACACACTTCACCTTTAATCGTCAGTTACAGAGGTCTTTGCGTTCCTTTTGTCTGGTGTGTGTGTGGTTGATATGATGTTTCTGTGTTTAGATCACTTGTCCTGCTGTCTGAGTGGAGGGCTGTTGTGTCAGAGCTCATAGGCCTGTGCTACAGGATGTCTGATGTCGTGTCACCTGTGGTTCAGAGCTCTTCCCCTGAGGGCCTCATTCCCATGGATACAGAGTCTGGTAAATGCATCTAACACTGTCTTAACCAGCTGACAGCATGTCCAGCAGTGCACTAGTAGACATTTTGTCTGTTCCTTGATTTGCACAAGGTAGCCTCTCGTTTGCCGTGGTAATGGGTGGTATGTAATGTGTGACAGTAGAAATGTGTCAACTGATTGCTATACTGTTTATACTGTATAGATTGTGATTGCTACACATGAGAGGGATGTGTTAAAAACATTTAGTAAAACTAAAAATGTAAAGCGGGACATGTCCCAAGAAAGTTAAGGCGAGGAAGAACATCTTAGTTTGTGTTGTTGAACAAAATGCCAAGTTTTATGTTCAGTTGTCCAGCAATATCACAACTTGGCACATTCATATAGAATTACATATAGGAGTATTTTACAACAACTTCAAGCATGGATCATCCAATTAGAATTCAGAGGCAGAACTGTGTATTTTATAATGTTAGTCTTTTTTGGTTATGTTGGTTTATGTCTATTAAGTTCTAAATAAAAGAGAAAATAATTAAATTAGAATGAGAATTAGATTTTTGTTTTTTAATAAAAAAAAAATGAAAAGTACCTTTCATTTGTATTTATTTAATTGGAATGGGGGTTCCCTTTTACTTTGTCTCCTTATACAGTATGTAAAAATATTTACTTGAAGTACCCGCTGAGATTTTAAGTGAATATTTCAGTAAACACATTCATAAGAATTAATATTATTAACAAAATGCTATATAATAATTCTATACTAATAATATTTTAATAATAAGACTGAAATATTGTTCGTAAATATATAGTTTTAATGCCAAATATTGAGTATTCATTCATGTCTTAAAAATTTTGACTTTCAAACATTCAAAGCTACAAGATATTAACATTTGAAAGCTTTTATTTTGGTGCAGTTTTGGTGAAGTGCTATAATATTCAGTCTACAATTTGTGTGCAAATGTGAAAATAAAGTGAACAATAGCACACATGTTCCAACATGCATGTTAAATGAATGTAACATGGACTTGTGCCTCTCTTCACTCTAAAACACATATATAGTTTACTTCATTCACAGCCTATAAATATGATAATCGCACTAAGCTATATCGCGATTTTAACCTTATTTTGATTAATTATGCAGAATTATGTTAATTAAATTATTTGTGTGTTTTTGGGAAACCTTACTTGAGTATTTAATTTTTTTTACTGTCTTTACAGCATATATTGTTTTCGTTTTGTTTTATGAAGGTCACTTTAAAAGGAATGCTAGCTATAAAATTAGCCTATTGACAAATCAGCTTTTGTCACAGTCATTTCCAACCCAGAATGCTATTAAACACAATACATCATTTGAAATTTTATTAGAAATTACATTGTAATACAAATATTCACAATTTTCTGAAAAAAAAAGAAGAATTCTCCTGTGATGCATTTTGGACATTGTAAGTGTCTAGAAATCCACAGGGTTGTAACTATTTTAGCTGTATTCAATTTCAGTGTGGCATTGTGCATGGTTAGGAGTCAGGACAGTATGTTGTCCCACTTTAAATCTGTCAATTGCATGTGATAACAATACATATTTTTCTTCTCTCCACAGAGACCTCTGCTGGCCTCCAGAAGATCCTGCAGGAGATTCAACCTCGTGACACAAATGATTTTTTCACTAGTGCCAGAGAGCTGGACCCCAGCGAGAGCAGCTGTAACAGCGAACAGAAAGAGCCAGAGAACACAGTTCATAAACCACAATCCTGTAACAGCGGTACAAACACACTCGCCCTTCACTAAATACAGTTCAAGCAGCTGTACAATACCATCTGTATCAAAAATTCAAATTTCATACATTCAGACACGTCATAAATTCACTAGTATTATATCTATAGGAACCACACTCATATTTTAACCATTGTACTTTTAGTGGACCCAGAATTGATTTACGTTGCTGTAATGCATGTTCTGTCCATGAGAGGCCGACATTTGATCAGCGTTTTGCGAGTGTTTATTTGGGTGTGTGTGTGTATTTGTGTTGTCTAGGTGGTGGTGATGGAGAGGCCTATCGAGTCACTGCTCAGATGGTGCTGGTGTGTTGCTGGAGGACCATGAAAGAGGTGTCCGTGTTGCTGGGTCATCTGTGTCAGAGCATGCCGCTGCGTTGTCCTCTCACACTCGCTGACGGCAGAGGAGTCATCACAGAGGACCAGGTCAGACACAGACACACACTCCACAGGTGTCACCTGATCTAGCATTCGTTATCTGACACACATACACACACTCATCTCAAAGAGACTGTTTTGATGGAAGCCACTAAGCCTCCCTGAAGCCAAGATCTCGGTTACATAAGCGAGTGAGATATAATGGAGAACTGTACCTCATGCCGTTGAATGGAGACTTTTTCCAGTAAGCTGATCTTTTTGAGCTCCAGGGCCGAGAGATGAGACATCATGGTAATTGCTAATACAGACTTGAATATGGTCTAGAGAACAGCCCCTGAAGAGGCGTCAGGAAATGTGATCACGGTGAATACAACTTCGTTTGCCATAAAATTGAGCCTGGCGGCCATTAAAAAGAGAATGTCAAATGTATTTCCAGTACAGACACAAAGACTCTGGTCTAAACCCTAGGGAGTAGACTTCCTTCTAAGGTAGCACCCTATTCACAATATGTCTTAACTTGCATATAATAATGATAATAATAATCATAATTTTAAGGGATAGTTCACCCAAAAATTTTAATTTCACTTGTTCCAAAAGTGTTCTTCAAAATATTTACTTTTGTGTTCAATAGCTGAAAGAAATTAAAGAATAAATGATGACAGAATTGTAATTTTTGAATAAATAAATAAAGTTTATATATTGTATTATATACAGTTAGGTCCATAATTAGACACTGGCACAATTTTCATAATTTGAAAATTTTAATAAACAGTAAATAAATAAATATATATTTTATATATATATATATATATATATATATATATATATATATATATATATTTTTTTTTTTAAATTTAAATATTAAATTAAATTTTTAAATAAATATAGACTGTAATCATTGAACTAAATGATAAAATCTGAAGACTATTTAATATTTCTGTTCAATAAAACCATTCAACTATAAGTTATATCATAATTTTAATAAAACATACAAAATAAGTCAGAATCTATATACGGGTGCATAGGCAGGATAATACCCTTCGGTGCATGACGCCCACTGTAGTGGACAGATATATTTTCTGTTACAAAAAAAAATGTTTAAGAAAAATATTGATACAATCTGGATGAAAGTGTTTCTGACATCCTATTTAGCTGAAAAATATTTTTTGTGCCTGTCTGGTTTTCTGAGAATTACAGGATTTAACACTTATTCCTGAGGTACTTGATGCATCTCCATCCTTTCCTCCACCTTTTTGAATATATTATGCAATATCTCAAAACAAAAAAGAGATACAAAGACAATAATTAAATGGAGTTGTAGACAGCACTTTGGTGGTTCGCCAGTTGGTGGTTGGGACCTGGTGCTACACCTTAAATGGTTCAAAATTGCTTCCAAATATCTGTCCACTGTAGTGGACACCATGCATGAAAGGGTTAAAAAGTGTGAATTGTGAAAATTACATAATCTAGGACCTTTATACAGTGAGTGCCATTGTAAAGATTGTAAGTCTATCCATCACAGCCTCATAAAACATACATAAGATGCCTTTGTATTTGGCTAAAATGAGGTATGGTAGCATGATTTTGCTCCATATGGTTCAGGACAGTGAAAAGCACCAGCTGCCTGCGCTTAGCAGGGCAGTTATTTTTCCGTCGGCAGTAGTTTAAACCATGTGAATATATATGTTGTCTCCCGCTGTGCCCGTCTTCAATTAGCATGTGCCCTCTTAGCATAGCGCTTTCATTTCAGACCAGCCTGCTGTTTAACGGGCCGACTACCTTTCCTATCCTGCATTCTCTTCAAATGGCTTCCTTTTTCCCTGAAGAGCCGAACCACTTCACACAGAACTCATTCAGCAGCTTTTTACACCTGAGACTCTGGCAGCATCTCGGTGCTGTGTGCCAATACGATACATAAACATCAACGTTTCCTACATCCTGGTATATGTTCAAAACCTCTTGGGTGACTTAAAGCCACAAGCACTTAGAGTACAATGTGAACATGTGTTTGTAACTGTGTACGTTGAACAGAGCAAAAAATAGCTTGAGGTGTAAAGTGAAAAATTCCCTCTCTCAAATAGGCCTTCTCCTGAAACCTACTGCCCTTAAAGCCAAAAATCATCTTTTACTCAACCTTGAGTTGTTACAAACGCATTTGACTATTTTTTTTCTGTGGAAAAGAAGAGGAGATATTAGTCAGATCTTTTCCGTACAATGAAAATGAATAGGAACAGATGCTGTTGAGCTTAAAAACAAAACAAAACAAAAAAACACTGAAATGAGTGTTTAATATAACTTTTAATGTTTTTTTTTAATTTAGATTTTAATTTGACTTTTTTTCTTTTAGTTTTTTAATTTATTTATTTGTTTTATAAAGTTTTATGTTTTTGTACTTTACCAGTGTTTTATTTTTTTTTTTCTACTTTAAGTTTTCTTATGTTAGAGTTGACATAATTAATTTGTCAACTGGTATCATTTAAAAATTAAAAATTTAGTGCTTTTACTGTCTTGTAGCACTTTCATGTTTAATGTATGTTTAATGGTTATAGGTTTTTATACCGGTAATATACCATGTATCAAATATATAATTTTGTGGATATGTTTATTTTATTTTAGGTAGTTTTGGAGTCATTAAAATGTATTTAAAGTAGTTTCAGTTAACACTTTTTTTGTTTTAATTTTCATTTCACAGTCTGAAGCCAAAATGTAAGCCATTATTTATGTAAAATCATAAGATCTTTTAACCGATGAAGTGGAAATGCAAAAGTGCAAATAAGATTTGAGAGGTACATTAGAGGCTTTTCAGAGATTTTTAGTGAATAGGTTAAATTTCAATCTCTTTCTCACACAAAACTAATGCGTGACTTGAGAAGAATATATTGCATACATTGTATGGCCATTGCATATAATTTTTGAAGCTCTGACTCAATTTGAAGGCATCTGACCCAATATGATTGTAGGTTTCTTTTGTAGCACATCCTGTGGAGAGCAGCTTTTCAGGTTTTCAGTTTAAGGGGCAGAAGGTTTAAACTCTTAAATTAGTTTTTGATGTCTTAAGCTAAGAGCATAGCTTCGGCCAAAACCAGACAGCTTGATCAAATGTTCCCACTTTGTTTTCCGTGATAGATCGCTATATTTTCCAAATCCAGAAATTAGCGAGGGAGTGAGCAGACCTTGCAACATCTTTGCACATACAGAAAAATGAAGCAATAAATCATAAGAACTGTTACTTGATATCTGTGCGACGGTTTCCGAATGGGAATCGGAGTCGGTCGGCCAGAGGCCTCGGCGAGCGCGTTTATGTGTTGGTGCGATTGTTATTTTCACCGCTCTGTCCTGCTGAATGACCTCAGCGCTTTAACAGATGGAGTGGAGTTATTCAGTGATGTCACCATGGCATATTCGCCTGTTATATAAAGGGTGATCTAATGATGCTGCCGGGGTCCACATGGCTTGTGTTTGCGGTTTGTGTTTATTCCTCGTACTACATCTTTTTCCAGACCGCATTTCTTCGGAGGGATCGGGCCGAGTGTGTGTTTATGACAGCGAAGGTTCTGTTTCCCAAACGTGTGTGTCCTGCATCCTGTTATGTCCTCCGTCTCTGTGGAAACGCGGCACATGTTTTCGGACTGCGGAGGAGCCGTGGCAACTGCAAACAGTTAGTCACATCCCAGTGATGGATAATTCCTCTCGGTAGGGGATCATTGTGGTACCCGGAGAAGTCATATTCTGGTCATTTGAATATCAAATCTGACAGTTTCTATTGCGTAGGTCGCCTTTGAGAAAGAAAGTTGGTGTGAAATTAAGGTCCTTTTCATTTGTTTCGAGATCATGTTTGGTTTGGATAGACGGGCTAATCAGGAGCTAAAGTTGGGTCTGTCTGGCTCTCCCATGGCTTTGGTTAAGCTGGGGGTCTCTCCATCCCCTTTGGGCTGAGCTGAGAGTCTTGTGAGTAATTTGGATAATCCAGGGCCCTTATAAGCTTTAAGTGCTGTTGGAGCACCTCGCTCTGTTTACAAGTTGGTTGCATTAGCTTGAACTGTTCTGAGAGCTGATAGTGATTGTAAATTAATACTTTTAGCACGGCTTTGCAATTTTTCATGTGCAAAATTCGGGTGTTTTAAAAGGGAATTTACATGATCAAGCTGCTTGGTTGAAACGGTGTTATTGTTTACTGAAACTTAAATTTTATATATATATATATATATATATATATATATATGTGTGTTTATATATATATATATATATATATATATATATATATATATATACACACACACACACATACACATATATACATACAACATATATATTCATATTCATATTTATAATGACTGTCAATCAGTTCACTTCAATTATTTTTCTTTTGAAATTAATTAAATTAATCCCAGCGATTAATCCCACCTAACATTAAACTTTTTAAAATATAATTTTATATTGCAATAATTTCACGTTAATCATTAAATTAAAGTAAAAACAACATAAATATAGAATATTTTTAATATTTGCTTAATGGCATCTTATTTAAGACCTAAAGGCCAGTATCACTGACACCAATACTACTGAGGCCTCTATAAAATTGTTCTTTTTTTGCTAATATTTAACCATTGACTATAGCCACTCAACATTACAGTATAATTGAGAGCTATTAATTTTAATATTTATTAGAATTTAATAAAATAACTTCTAATTTAAGTGAACTTTAAACAATCTTCACTCAATCCCATTATAATAAATGTCATATTTAGCATCCTGTGCCCTTCAGCAAGTAGGAAATATACATAAATTGAGTTATCGATCAAAGTTGTCAAACACTAAATTCTAAATTAAATGTATGAATCTTAAAAATAAAAAAGTTATTGATTATCTTTTCTTTTTTTTTTATTCTTAGTGACAAACCTCACAGCAACTGGGTTAATAAGTTGTACAGGTGCTGTTTCTTTAGAGAAAATACTGACTACTGGCGTGACGCGGATCTCCTTTTCCATAAATATTTTCTCACTCCACCTGTCCATACCAGGCTACTTCAGTGTTAAAGTTTCTATTGATGAGCTGCAATGGTTGAATGGTGTATTGGAAGTAGAGGAGGACAATTGCTAGACCTCCAGGACCATTTGCGAACATCTGCATAGAGCCTGTTCTTAAATGTGACTCATATATAACAAATAATACATGCACATACAATGCCTAGGCAGCTTTAATTCTTCAGTGCTTAACTGGCCTCAACATTGCACTTTGTCGTTCCTTTCCCGCTTTGATATACAAATAGTACAGGCCTTCCACCAGCCTTGTGGCACAGCAGCTTTTTGTGCGTGCAGTTAAAGAAAGCGTACCCAGGCCGGAAAATACATGATACCAGTATAACAACATTCATCCATATTTAGAAGAAAGTGGAGCCTGTCAATCTCCCTCACGTATCATATTAAGGACTCTGCACTACAACAAATGCAACTCATATAGAAAAAATTGATAGAAGAAAAACTAAAGAAGACTGCATGGCAGTGGCATATTTGCTTCCTTCTCCCGTAGCAGTTAATGTTTTCAACAGCGTTTAAAAATCAGAAAAAATAATGTATAGTTAGCAGCTGGTACGACAGCACTACATATATATATATATATATATATATATATATATATATATATATACATATGTATATATACATACATATATACAGACACACACACACACACATATGCATATATATACACATATATACATATACATACACATACATATATATGTGTATATATATATATGCATGTGTGTGTGTATCATACTAGTAAATATATCATATATATATATATATATATATATATATATATATATATATATATATATAAATATTAGATGAAAAATGTACATTAATTAATTAAGTCTGAAGTACATTCCATTTTTACGTTAAATTTAACTACTTAAATTCTTAAACTCAATAAAACAAATTAAATCTAAATAGAACTATATATATATATATATATATATATATATAAAAAAAATTACAATCACAAAAAATACTGAAACTTAAATTAAAATGACAACTGAAAACAAAAAAATAAATAAATAAAAGCTAATTGCAAATATTATTAAATACTTTGTTAGTAGGCTATATCATTAAAACTAAATAAGACTGGTTTGAAAGTGACTTTTTTTTGTGAGGTTTATACATCATTACACTCTTAATAGCAGACAGTAGAACTTGTTTTCCATCAAACTTTTTCTAATGCACCTTTATTCTTCATATAATCTTTATGTAAATACTGTTTTTCTCAACTGTATACAGTATGTTTGACCAAAGACACTTGTCACTTGACTCGTGGTTTAGGTCCATGGTTCTCAATTGGTTTTGCTATAGGATCCAGAGTTTATGTTGTACCAAACCTGTACACAAACATGCTCTTGAATGAAGCATTGACATATTATAACTAGGGATGTGCCGAAATTTCCGCCCCCAAAAATAATTGGCCAAAAATGGCATTTTTGGTTTTCGGCTGAAAGAAAAAACCGGGCGAAAATATGAGCTGGAAAAATCTATTTTTAAATTCAGTATCATTAAAATTGAATTAAATTAAAAAGTCTTATAAAATTACTTTATATTATTTAATAAAATAATAAATCATTATTACAAAGCGCTATAACCATGAGCTGCATATCGTCACTGTTGTGCAGATGCCTTGTTTGTTAAAACCTGCTGCTTTTTAGGAAATGAGAAACATTTGAATAAACATTCAACATTATCCATCATTAGAAAGGCTGCATCTGAGGCAATAAGTGCATCACATTATGTTTTCATCAGCTTACGATCGGTCTGTGTGTACTATCACTTTAAGACAGTATTGTCTATGACTACCTAGTTAATGCTAGACTAAGACACTCTTTTCCATTCTTCAAATACATGAACTAGTAGCCTTTATAGACATATATTGTTTTTTGAGTAAAGGAAATGCCAACCTTTACTTAAACAACTCGTTCCACGAGAGCCTTAAGCACTTTTAATACTTTAACAATAAATGTTTCCTTAAAACCAGCAGACAGACATGAAGAGTGACCAATAGCATTGATTTATGAAAAAAAAAAGTCTAAATATGTAGATACAAGGTTTCTGCCTGACTGTATGCTCTTCAGTGTGTATTTTTTCCCCCTTGTATGATGTGATCCATTTGTAAGTTGTGACCAACCAGAATTACTTGTTACTGACTTGTATAGGTCAAAATAATTTTCAACCTGCTAGTTCACTGCACTCTGCATCCAGTCTTTCATAATTTGCTGATCACACCATCGGTGGTATTTGTTTGTATTTTTCTCAATACCTGTTTAACCAGAATTTCCTAATCCACAGAAAGTTTGAGCTTGAAATCAAAACAACCAACAAACAACAGCATTAGACTTGTGTTAACCCCTCTTAGTGCTCGACGTGCAGGAAAAGCTTCTATTTAGGTCACTGACCTGACGTGTAATTAGCTGGCTGTATTGGGAAATTTCTCGGCGCACGTGGAGCGTAAGCAAAGTTTAGTGGTGGTGGCGGTGGGGGGTGTGGGTGAAATTGCAAACAGGAAGTGTTTGGCTAAATAAAGTCCTGCAGAAGCTGAAGCGTTTGGAGTACGATGTAAATAGCTGCCCTGCTGCCATGTGGACCTTAACCGCTGGCCGCCTCTGGGAGGAGCCGTTTTGTTGATTTGAGAGCCAGGCTGGACATCTGTCTGTTTTTCTAGGCATATTCATTAAAGGGATAGTTCAGCCAAAAATGAAATTTCTGTCATTAATTACTCCCCCTCATGTCATTCCAAACCCGTAGACCTTCGTTCATCTTCTGAACACAAATTAAGATATTTTTGATGAATTCCAAAAGCTCTCTGACCCTCCCATAGACAGCAAGGATCCTACCACGATCAAGGTCCAGAAATGTAGCAAGGAGATCAGTAAAATAATCCATGTGACATCAGGGATTCAACTGTAATTTTACAACGCTATGAGAAATACTTTTTGTGTGCAAAGAAAACAAAAATAACAACTTTATTCAACAATTCGTCTCCTCCGCGTCACCTTACTGCCATTTTGGAGAGTAAACAACGTATCCTGTTCTGTGTTAGCTGCATCACGCGGATACAATGAGTGCGTTTACATGGACCCTCTTAATGCGATTATAATGAGATTTTGACAATATTGCGATTAATCTTTACCTCATGTAAACACATTAGTGAGTTAAAGTAATACGTTAAACTCATAATTGCATCAAGCATGTCCCATTATTAACACCAGTTGACATGCGCGATTTTAATCGAAATATACAGGCGTAAACACCTTAATCGCAGTATTGCGCTCTGACCAAAATCATGCACTTCATGACATAAACAGAATAACGTAGCCATACCTATGGCATATCTGGAGAATTATGCTGCATTCACGAGCTATCGGAATTATCGTAAATACGAATTACCGCCTGGTCGGAAATTGGCCATATAAGGGCTGTCTAAGGCCGTTCATGTCCAATTTCCGACTAGGAAGCTCATATTTACGATAATTCCGATAGCACGTGAATGCAGCATAAGAAACGATGGCGGGGAAGAAAGCATCGCATTCTGGGGAAAACACAACTAGCTGCCAGCAGTCTCTGTTCCTTACCCTCATCCAGAAACGGCGAGAAGAACGCGACGGCAGGTATAGGCAAATAAATTCCATCACATTTCTATGGCGCCGAAAAAGCATAGAACGCAGCCATACAAAATTATTATGCATTAGACGTAAATAAATTAAACCAGCGGCCAGTAACACACCTGCTCTTTCTGAGTCCATCATTTGTGCTGTCCAGTGGGGTATGTGAATAATGGCAGTAAAAAAATTAACCACAATTCTTAGCGAGTAATAAGAATAATGGAAATTGCATGTAAACAGGAGTAAGAGCTTTGCTCTTGACATGTAAACATCAAAATGCGATTAAGTCCTTACTCTGATTATTGGAAATAATCGCATTATTCGTGCGCATGTAAACGTAGTCATTGTTTACGCTTTGATCTGAACATAAACAACGTATCCACATGGTGCTATTGACACAGAACAACATACGTTATTTGCATGCGAGGAAAGTGCGCGCTTATGGCATGATACTCTCCAAAATGGTGCCAGAGTGACGTAGAGGAGAAAGTTGTTATTTTTGTTTTCATTTTCAAAAATTAATATATATTATATAAATTATGTAAACAAAAACTTTTATTTTGGATGCGATTAATCGTTGACAGCACTAATATATAAAATGTTCTGTCTATACATTTAATGTTTAATAAATATATAAAAAAATATTTAAAGTAGAAAGTTTCATTTTAATGAACTAATAAAAAAGAAAATTGTTATGAATTGCTTTATTATTTCATTGAAATAATTTCTTTTTATGAGTCTGTTATATTTTAAAAGTGTGTATAATTACACGGAATTCCCTAATTTACTCATTATGTTTAGTAGATTCAAATCGTGATGACTAATTATTTTAGATATTATCTGAAAATGATGTGGACATTTCAGTGGTGCTATATGGAAGTAATAAAACCTGTATTGTTGTGCTGAGAAAACACAAACAAACAAAAAGTAAAAATATTGGCGACTTCAAAATGAAAGCTCTATGTCTGGTTCTATGTGTATATATGTATATGTATGTATATAGTACCCCCCATAAGTATTGAAACAGTAAAGACAAAATTGCTCTCTTGGCTGTGGAGTCAAGACATTTGCAAATATGATTAAAAGATGAATATGAGACAAAACTACAGAATGTCACATTTTATTATTAGCCGTTTCAACACATACGTGTTTTACCAAATAAAAAGTACAGCACTTTCAGTTCATTCCACTCATTGATGTGAGCATTATTGTCCCAAGTATTGGGACAGTTGAACATAAGGCAGATATAAAAGATTAAAAGCTATTATTTAGTTGCAGATCCTTTGCACACAATCACAGCAGTGAGTCTGTGACCCATAGACATCACCAGACTCTTGGTCTCATCCTTTGAAATTTTTTTCCCAGCCTTTAATGTGGCCAATTCCAATTGTTGCTTGTTTTGGGGAGTTTCTGCCTTTACTCTCCTCTTCAGCTGTTGAAATTCACGTTCAATCATATTTAAATCTGGAGACTGACTTGGGCAATCTAAGATTTTCCATTTCTTTGCCCTTATAAACTCCTTGACTGAAATGGCAGGGTGTTTTGGGTCATTGTCCTGATGCAATATGAAGCATTTCCCAATGATTCTGATGGCATTTTATTGAATATTGATAGGCAAGATGATTTTGTACCCTTCCAAATTCATTCTGCTGCTGTCATCATACATTAAGTCAGCAGTAAAGTTGAGAGGGCCTGTTCCAGAGGCATCCATGCATGCCCCTGCCATGACACCACCTCCACCATGCTTTACAGATGAGGCTGTATGCTTGGGATCATTTGCAGTTCCCTTTTTTCTCCACATTTTTGCTTTCCCATCACTCATCTTTTCACATCACTCATCGGTCCATAAACTCAGTACCAGAACTCTTCTGGCTCACCTTTTTGCTTTTTTGCAAACTCGAATCTTGTCTTTCTGTTTTTGGTGCTGGTCAGAGGTTTGCATCTTGCTGTGTAGCATCTGTAATTCTGTGTCAAAGTCTCCTGAGGACAGTAGATTGTCAGTGCATCACCCCAGCTTTCTGGAGGTTGTTGGTGATTTTTACAGACACAGCTTTTATGATTTGTCTGTCATCAACTACTGTTATTTTTCTCAGCCGATCAGGTCGTTGTTGGTTGCTGGTGTCGCTGGTGGTTTCCAGACTCTTGATTTCTCCATGCCCTTTGTTTTAGCTATAGCTCTAATTGAGTTCGTCCTTTTCTTTTAGCATCCAAATTGCTTGCTTTCCTCTCAAAGTCAACTCCTTCGTCTTCATCCTGGTTTGTGTGTCGTCATCATCGAATGCAAGACTCAGAATGCAGAAGTAATGGATATAACTGATACGACACATTCCCTGCTTTTAATATCTAGAATTATTCTAACATAGGATTACAGCTGATCACTCAGAAAGACCTGTAGAGTATGTTCCAATACTTATCTCATCAGATAGAGGGATGAAACTATAAAAGTGCTGAACTTCTTAGCTGGTAAAACATCTGTGTTGAATCACCCAATAATAAAATGTGACATTCTGTAGTTTTGTCTCATATTCATCTTTTAATCATGTTTGTAAATGTCTTGACTCCACAGCCAACAGAGCAATTTTGTCTTTACTGTTCCAATACTTTTGGAGGGCACTGTATATGTATGTATGTATGTATGTATGTATGTGTGTCTATATATATCTCTTTTTAATTTGATTGTCCAATTCCACATGTCTATCTTAATCTCTGTGTCTGTCTTTCTGTCAGGTGGAAGGTGTGGGGAAGTACTTTCGGGAGCAGCTACTGCAGTCTCGTCACAGGGGGGCGTTTGAACTGGCCTACGTGGGTTTTGTTCGGCTCACTGAGATGCTCTGCAGGTGAGAGATCTAAGCCTATCAGATTGCTCATCCTATCCGAGTGGTTATATAATAATGATTAAAACACAAGTCCAGACTCATCAGCTCTCTGTCCAGTAAACTAGGCCCCTTGTCATTACAAAATTCAAGATGTTTTCAACCCAAAGGCCTTAGACAGAACAAGTGCACATCTTTATTAATGAGGGAGTCATAAGGACTGCTCCACCAGAGCCCCTGATGTTGTGCTTGGCAATAATGCTTCATACCTGAATGAGTCCAGTCCTCCTCATCCCTGCTCCCTCTCAGCTGCTGGGCTGGAAACCAGCGCAGCTCCTGAAGGACAAGCTTCAGATAATCAGGAAGTGAAACTGTTAACATCTGGAAATGTGAGATTTAATGAGCTTTGGATGTGGTCTCTGTGCAGAGGTTAAGGAAATTGACTTGCTCGCTGCCACGAGTGTGACATGAATGGGACATCAGATCGCTTCTGCTGCTGTAGAGTTGCTGAGGGAGCATCTTTAATGATCTGACTCCGTTCCTGCCTTCTGCTTTCCTCTTCTGCTTTTAATTCGCCTCTCTACTTCGTTTTCATGAAACACTTGAAATTGGAAAACAATCAGTATCCAGTATTATTATCATAAACTTAAATTATTAAAAATATTTTTGTTAATTGAAATAAAGCTAAAATTAAATAGAAATATTTATTTAGTAAAAAGTATTAGAAATGTTGTCTTGACAACTATTTGAAATAATTTTAAGTATTAATATCAGGTTTTCGGTTGGTCTAAAAGGTTGTAAAAAATCTTAAATTAAACAAAGAAATTCAGTTCATTTAATAATTCAATTCATTAAGTAATGGCATTACATGTTGCATACATTGCAAAAAAAAAAAAAAAATCACTTTTGTTTGCAGCAGAAATACAGTAAAAGTTACTTTCATATTATTGTGGTTGGGAGCAGAGGTATTTAAGCCTAAAGGTTGTTTTTGTTTTTGTCTTAAAAGGTCTTTAAAAAGTCTTCAGTTTACCTTTTATAAAACCTTCAGAAACTCAGAAAATTTGGAATAATATTGAAACTGAAATCCTAATAAATTGCAACTGCTTATAAATATTTTAATGCAAAAAAAATAAATGACGAAAAGACAAAATCATCTAAAATTATTTAAAAATAAAAAGTTAAAATGAAAACTGAAAATAGAAAAATAAAAGCTAATTGAAAATAATAATTGTAACTACATACAATAATACAAAAATAACACTGGTCGTAGTTGTTGTCTGTTAGGAGTGATAAATAGAGTTTTGTTCTTCCAAAGCATTATACAATAACAGAAGAGGCTTGTTTACATTATCAAGACTCGCAACCGAAATTTGAAAGTGAGTTTGGTTAATGTTTGCTGCATAAATATCAAAAACCAGTTGTTTCGTCATTTACATCCATACGACTTGAGACAAGCACTACACATTAATCGCGATGTTGGTGCTGCCAAACGCCCTCAGGTTATGAGAAATGGTGAAAAGTAGGTGTATTGTGTGCTTTTAATTGCTTGGGCAAAAACAAAAATTGAACTAGATTAAACTGGATAGTTATTTGGACTGCCTATCTGAGAATAAAAGAAAAGTGGGCACTACATACCATAATGAAGCCAGACCTGTTCGTAAATATGGTTTTTATTAGTGTGTAATACTGACTAGCCTTTGAGATGTTGTGCTCAAGTGGGTGATCTGTTTTTCTTTTTTTGCCTATAATTTTACTGTCATTTTTCTGGCATCCCTATCTATTAAAAAAACAAGCATGCAAACAAATGCTCGAACCTGAGATGGCAACATTTTTTGAAATCCCTGAGAAAGCGATTGTGGTGGATGGGCCTGGATTAGCAGTTGTGTCTGTATGGAGACTCAGAGGTGCTTCTGGAGGAAAAGCATTGCTGTGTGATTACACGGCTCCACCGGCAACCACTAAGCCCGTTACGAGGTGTTGATTGTGGGGCGTTCGACGCCTGCCTTTTGAAGGTTTCTTCTTTTGTTTGGGGTAGTGTATTACTGAGTGAGGTGTGTGTGTGTGTGCCAGGGCGCTCTGTGTGGTTTGGATTGTTTGATCTGGCCTGTGCGGTCCAGCGCGTCTAGTATAACGGTACTTTTCATAACGAGAGCCTCGCATTTTTCTCCGCTCTCAAAGTGGGCATCCTGCACATGCTTGGGCAGCTCCTGCTATGTGTTTGTGTGTGTATTCAACCGAGGTTTGCAGTGTAATTACAGTGCTTACTTAGGCAAGCATCTCTATTATTATTGCTCATACTTTGGAATAGGGTTTTGAACAAACTTTTAAGATGAAATATTAATCGTTTTTGTGTAACTCATCCTGTACTGTTTGTGCTACGAACTTTGTGCTACGAACATGAATGATTGCTTAAATGGTGTGGCTTACTGAGATTTCTTTTCTTAATCATGGCTTTGTGAGTAAAATCATTTTCCTGTAGCATTTGCTACAGTTAAGGTTTGGGTTCTTTTAGGATTTTGGTAAGAAGTCTATTTTGCTCACCAAGGCTGCATTTATTTGACCAAAAATACAGTAAAAATTGTAATATCGTGGAAAATGTTTACTATTTCAAATAACTATTTTCTATTTGAGTATATTTTAAAATGTAATTTATTCGTGTGATCAAAGCTGAATTTTCAGCATCATTATTCCTGTCTTCAGTGTCTCATGATCCTTCAGAAATCATTCTAATATAATGATTTGCTGCTCAAGAATATATCTAATTATTATCAAACAGTTGTGCTGCGTAATATTGTTTTTGGAAACCATGACTGACAACAGAGTAAGTCTCTGTATGATTACACAACGACCGTTTATAAAAATTGATGTTTGTCTTCACAACTTTTCCTCTGTAGTATAACTTGGCTCTAGTCTGACATTTTCCCCGAATGAGTGTTTAAATTTGATTAATTTTATAGTCTGTGCTTTGAGATCACATTTGGATGTGATTTTGATTTTTAGATTGCTTTGAAAACTGTGGATAATATCACATCAGAGAAAACATAATGTCTGAGAGACACTGGGAACCACACAAAACTTGGATACCAACAGTCCTGGGAGCAAATGTCTTGTTCAGAATCCCACAAGAAGGTCTTATGTGGGATTGTGTGTGTGTGTGTGTGTGTGTTAGGAGTGGGAGTACTACGCTTCAGCAGCTGCCAGCACACTGGCTGAAGGAGGTTCTTGAGGAAGTGAAATCCAGTGACCCCTCCTCGAAACTGTGTGCGACCCGCCGCAGTGCAGGAATACCCTTCTATATACAGGTTAGTACCTTGGGCCTCCTTTATGTACAGCACAGACCACTAGATCTCTTATCCTCCCAAATTAATCATTTACAACTAAAAAAACAATAGCACTTTCCTCTTGTATACATTTCTAAACTTAAAGTTCACAAATTAGAAATTCCCGCACGATATTTTCTTAATACATCTTATTCATTTCATTTGTCAATGATTTGTCCATGCACATCATGTCAGACTTTTTCTAATCATTTAGTCTGCTTAAACACCACTCCTTTCTTACTTTATAATTACCTGCAAACTCACATTCAGATCTGTCTCCATCCAACCAACAACCGATGGATAAAACCAAGTCCCCGCCCTACATTTACCCCACCCATTTTTAAAGGGGTCATCAGATGCAAAATTCTCTTTACAAGTTTTTTGAACATAAATGTGTGTTGGAAGTGTGTGTACACATCCATCCTATGATACAAATCCACCCAGTGTTTTTTTTTTTTAAAAATCCCTATTTTAAAATCCCCTTTCTCAAATCAGGCTGTTCTGAGATTCCTGTCAGAATGACGTAGTTCTGTACAGACCGCTCCCATAAGGCCGTCTTACCTTAGACCCGCCCTGAGTGAGCTGAAAGCTGTCTGCCATTGTGTCGACTTCGGTGCTGGGGAAGACAAGATGTCTCCGATTAAGCGATTGAGGTGTTTTGTTGTTGGATGTAATAATGAACATAGCAGTCGTCGTTTACTGCAGACATCTGAGCCGCTGAAGATGCAGAGGATTAACGTTACTTTAGTTTTTAAGGGAATGCACCGATCCCCAATCTGCCTAAATGCGTCTATGGGTGCTTTCAGACCTGTAGATTGTTTGCTTTGTTCCGAAACAGGGATTAATTTGTTACATTGTTGCATTTTCTTCTTGGTTGGGTTCGCTCTCACACGGCAACATTGCAAAGCGTACCAAACTGTGTTTATGCAAGTCACATGTGAGTAAAGCTGTTCTCTTATTGGTCAGAGTTCGCCTGTTTACGTTCCTCTGCTTCATTCATCAAGATGTTTTGACAAGTTCGCTCCGCGGGTTTATTGTGGCTTTATAGCTGTCCTGGCAAATGCAAAACGAATGTAGCCGTCATTCCGCTCTAATATATCTATCTCTATATAATTTTATATATATATATATATATATATATATATATATATATATAATTACTGCTGTCAAATGATTAATCGCGATTAATCACATCCAAAATAAAAGTTTTTGTTTACATAATATATGTGTGTACTGTGTATATTTATTATGTATATATAAATACAAACACATGCATGTATATATTTAAGAAAAATAATTTGTTTATATATTAAATATATTTATATATAATATAAAATATAAGAATATAAATATATAAATGTATATGTGTAAATATTTCCAAAATATATGCTGTATGTGAGTGTATCTATATATACATAATAAATATACACAGTACACACGCATATATTATGTAAACAAAAACTTTTATTTTGGATCGCGATTAATCATTTGACAACACTAATATATATATATATATATATATATATAATTAGACACACACATATATATATATCCAGCGGGAATCAAGGCTTCGTCCGGACAGCATTCTTGTAATGCGCAGAGAAGAGCAGTTAATTACACATTTTAATATGAAGAGGTGCTCTTTGAGTTTGGTCCGCTTTTGGTGCGCACCCGAGTGCGATTGCTGCATTCACATCTGCCCAAACGAACCGCACCAAGAGGGACAACGAACTCTAGTGCGATTCAACCGAATTAAATGAGGCAGGTGTGAAAACACCCTATGTTCGCGCAAATCATTCGTGATCCAGCTTTATCTTCAGAAGAAGTGAGTATAAGGGTTTTTTATGAATCTTTGCAAATCGCCTTTCCTAATAACGTGCTGGTTAGCCAGTTTGTGACTGAAGTAAACAGTACTGCTCGTCACCCCACGGAAGAGAGGGGCGGGGTCAGCAGAGCTCATTAGCATTTAAAGCAACATGGACTAGAATGGCTTGCTAAAAACAGAGCTGATTTTCACAGGGTAAGAAAAGGTGTTTTTTACACTACCATTGACAAATTTTAACCAAAGTATGTTATAGACTTTTCATTAAGACCCTAAAGAATCATATCAACTTGTGGAAAATGGGCATCTGATGACCCCTTTAAAATAAAAAAATAAAACCTGGGTGGAAAAAAGGTATTTTTAAAACATGAAAACAGGAAACTTGTGATATTAAAGTTAAAAATAAAGAAATTAATAAAGTAAAATAAAATTAGCATAGTAAAATAAAATATAAATTTCTTAAATAAGAGAATTTGTAACACTAATCACGAGTAGGGGTGTAACGGTACACTTATTCGCGCCGAAAATTTTCGGTGTGGGTCTTTCGGTACAAGTACGCATGTGTACCAAACAAATCATTCAGTGTTTTCCGGATATTCAGACAATAATGGCCGTTTGAGTCCGTGTGATCATCCCTTCCTCTTTACTTCTAGTTTTAATGTAAAATAAACATGAATGAACATCTCATGCCTCATGTAATCGCTTAATCAGTGTTTCAATCGCGGAAAGACGTTATTAAAACAGCTTGTAAACAAAATGTCATGTAGCATTTTATTTACCTCAGGCAAGTCATCAGTGTCTACAGCTCGTTAGTTCACCAGATAAATGAAGTCTAGAGAAGAGCATTTCATGAAATATTAGACTAGATAAAACCGAGGTACGTACCAAACCGTCATATTTGTATACCGTTACACCCCAAATCACGAGTGTTTCTGTCATTTAAGTACACACAAAACAAAACGATGTTTGAAGACATTCTCATATTAACTCAAAGCTGAATGCATAAATTTCAATGGGGAAAAAAAGTTTTCAATTTTCACTAGTGGTCTACTAGTGGCTGTATACAAGTTGCAGTATTAATAGGTAAATAGGGTATTTTACAGTGTATTTATAATGACAAAAGTATGGAGTCACTTTAGTATAGGGACCAATTCTCACTATTAACTAGTTGCTTATAGCATGCCTATTATTAACATTGGCTGTTTATTAGTGCTTATAAAACATATTCTGCATGACCATATTGGTCACACTTTATTTTAAGGTCTGATTATCGCTATTAACAAGCCATTAACTACGACTTTTGCCTCAAACTCCTAATTTGATGCTTATTAATAGTTAGTAAGGTAGTTGTTAAGTTTAGGTATTGGGTAGAAGGTAACACTTTATTTTAGGGTCTCTTAACTAGTTGCTAATTAGCATGCGTATTAATAGAATATTAGCCATTTATTAGTAGTAATTAAGCACATATTAATGCCTTATTCTACATCCCTAATCCTACCCAATACCTAAACTTAACAACTACCTTACTAACTATTAATAAGCAGAATATTAGGAGTTTATTGTGGGAAAAGTCAAAGTTAATAGTTAACAAGTGTTCCCTGTTCTAAAGTGTTACCGGGTAGAGTTAAAGTGACACTAAAGACGTTTACATTTTCATAGATTCCTCCTTTAAATAAATGCTGTTCATTTAAACTTTTCTATTCACCAAGAAGAAGGCTCTTATAATAGTGTAGGTGCAGAATCTATTAGCAGGGGCTGCGTGAACATAAAATTGCTTTGGTGAACGATTAATGCCTGGAGGTGCTTAACTGTAAAATTCCCCACAAATGTATGTGTGTGTGTGTGTATTAGTTGCATAATACCTCCAAAACAATCATACTTACACAAATAAGTAATAACCTGACAATCTCTGAAGATTCCCACCGCCAGGAATTAGTTTCATTAGTGTTACTTGAACATCTGCAGATCAGTAATTGATTCCATATAGTTTTTATGATGGAGATCATCCCTAGTGGACAGTCCTCTGAGAGGTCAGAATAGCTGAATACTGAAGTCAAGGAAAAATGGGCTTTGGATCTGAAACGCAAGATAATGAGAGGGTTTTAGAGAAGAATAAGACAGGGAGAGGATGGATAGACTCAACACCTGGCATGAGCACACATTCCTGCGGTATGTTCCGGAAAAGGTGGTCTTGCGTGATGAGTTCACACCCTTTGGCACGAGGACAAAAGAACAGAGGCCGTATTCGGTTACACACTGTGAGTCATTTTTCCTCTGTCATGCTGTCATTCACTGTCCCCATCTCAAAGGAATGTGCTGTCTGAAATACAGCTTAAAGGACAGTTCACCTAAAATTGAAGCTTCTTTCATCATTTACTCAGCCTCATGTCATTCCAAACCATGTCAAATGTGTGGGAACCTAACTTGCGTGTTAATCTTCCGTTGTAAGTGATAGCTGTAATAATATTGTCTCTTTGTAGGCCCTGCTGTCCTCTGAGCCCAAATCATCCAGCTGTGGACTCCTGAAGATGACCATGAGATCTCTGACAGCGTTGGCTATGCCCTCTAATGATGGAGATACTGAGAGCAGCTCTGTGCCACAGGTGGACACACAAACACTTCATCTCTAAGAGGAAAATATGAGTAGAATCAGGCATATTTAATGAGTCTTTGTTTGTTTTTATGTACATACAGGTCCACGCTCTGAACATCCTGAGGGCTTTGTATCGAGACACGCGTCTGGGGGAGAACATTGTGCCGTTTGTGTCAGAGGGCATGCAAGCTGCTATCCTGGGTTTCACTTCTCCTGTGTGGGCCGTGAGTATACCCTTTTACTTATTTTTATACAAAAGGATGGTTTTTCAGACATGGTTGACCACAAAATATCTATCTCGAAGTGCCATCAAAGTACCATCATGCCATTTTATTAGATATAGTGGTAACACATTATAAAGGTATGCATAATGTACAGTGTAATGAATTATATTTTTTATAAATAATTCTAACCAAAATTGAAATGCATTATAATATTTGAAGGTTTGTTTGTTACATGTTTTAATGCATTATCATTTCTACAGGTGTAACAGTTAACAGATTAGTATTATAATGCATTATAACTGATTATAATTATAATGCACTTGACTCTACTTTCCATTTTCAGCTTGATGAATGAACAAATATATATTAACTGATCATATTTTATGACTTGTTAATCAATCAGTCTGAAAAAAAAAAATGCAATTTTATATTAAGTTATATATAAAAAAAGGCAAAATAACTATCTATTTCCATGATGATCTTGGGCGAAAAGTATAGCTTACTCCCTCAGAATCAGTTGGCTCATAAAAAAATAGAAAAGCTCTAGCGTCATTTGTTAGCACTTGTTTTCATATTTTGTATCTAATGTAATGACATTTAAATATTTTAGAGTTTGACTTGAAGCATCCAAATATACATGCATTGCACCAACTAAACATATTTCATTTTATTATTTTGTAAAAGGGGCTTAAAGTGTATATAATTCTCTATCCAGTGTTGCTCGTCTCTTATCCTTTCTCATACTCATTTGTTCACTGTTCCTCACATACACCCAGGCCATAGCTGTTGCTGAGGCACTGACAGGTTAATAATTAAAGTGAATGAGAACACTAGGGACAAGGAGCCGTACGTGCGGACACACACACACACTCTCACACAGCTGTGCGGTGGTCTTGGCCGATTGCCCTAGATTGCTCGCTTTGATCACCTCCACATGGGCGACACGGCTCCTACAGGTCACGATGGCGACAACTCCAGGTCACATTCCTGTGCTCTCCTCCCTCATACCTGTCTATCTGCTTTTACGTCTCTTTCATACATCTCTCCTCACTTCATTTTCTTATCAGTTCATTCCTTTCGAGTCCCCCCATCCCACTCGTTCCTTACTCTCAGGATGTCAAAAGATCTGCTACCGTAGCCGTTTCCCTTTTTACCGCAGCGCTCCAGCCAGCAGGCTTTACTGTACAGTACAGTAAGCCTAATCCTTCCCAGAATGCAGCAGTCGGTCAGTCACAGAGAACACACACAGTCTTCTTGTAGTCTGTGAGGAATGTTTCTTAAGCTGACATAAAAATGTGATCAAAGTTATGAGGCAGTAACACTTCGAACGTTAAGTTTGGTGTGTCCAGCATTACTTTAGCCACATAAGATTGTGATTTGAAGGCCTTTTACTGTTCCTGGAACAAGATGTCATCAGACCCTGCAAATCCTGCATGACGTGGACTTTGTGACTCTTGTACACCCTTGAGCTCCAAGACCAATTTTTGCATTGTAATCGTCTCGAGGGCCATCATCATGTGCTCTGACTCACTACTCTCTCATGTTAAAGAGGTCATATCATATTTTTTTTATTACATTTTCCCCCTGAGGTCTATTTAAAGAAATAATCCACCCAAAAATGAAAGTTTTTCCTCTTTGCTCACCCTCAAGTTGTTCCAAACTTGTATGACTTCCTTTCTTCTGTGAAACATGAAGATATTTTGAAGAACGTTGGAGCTCATTGACTTGCATTGCATGATCACAAAATAATGCTGACGCATTTCTCAAAATGTTTTTTTTTTATTTTTATTTTTTTATGTGCCACTGAAGAAGTGACATAACATCGTACAGACATAAGTTTGAGTATATATAAATATTTTTTTTATAACTATCCCTTTGAAGTGTTAGTACCAACAGTCACAGTTTAGTTTTCATGAGCATTTTCTACTTTTCCCTAACATTTTTAAATCAAATTTTAAGTCCATTTTTTGCTGCTTTGTCTTTAAAGTTTGAGTCACGTTAGCAGAATTTGGGTGAAATTTTACAGGCATTGTCAATCCATTGTCTGTTGTCAATAGTATAGCGATATACTCTATGAAACCCAGCTCACACGGAAGTCACTTTCATACCAATCAGCTTTCTTTCAACTCTGCGAATCAGTGTGACTAACTTGAACTCACTGCAAAATCTGCATGGGCAAATCTGGCTGTAGAAGTTGTTAATTTTATTGTTAGAGAGTCGGGCTTGTAACCTGAAGGTGGTTAGAGAGTCGGGCTTGTAACCTGAAGGTCGCCGGTTCGATTCTCGCACCGGCAGGAATTGAAGGTCGGGATTGTGAATGAACAGCACTCTCACTACCTTCGATACCATGACTGAGGTGCCCTTGAGCAAGGCACCGAACCCCTAATTGCTCCCCGGGCGCTGGAGCAATGGCTGCCCACTGCTCTGGGTGTGTGTTCACGGTGTGTGTGTGTGTGCATTTTGTTCACTACTCACTGCTGTGTGTGTGCACTTGGATGGGTTAAATGCAAAGCACCAATTTCGAGTATGGGTCACTGTACTTGACAATACGTCACGACTTTCACTTTCACTTATTTGCATATCAGTCTATAAGTGTATTGCTGGCCTACAGTCCACAGCAATCCATTTATATTCAAGATTATCAGTCTGAACTTGACTCACTGCTGCTCACTGAAAGCATATTTATATTTTCGTTTCAGTTGTTTGCAATATTTGTTTTAATTGTCTGTCTGTGTGCACAGCATACTGGTGTTTGGAGTAACCACAAGCGCCACATTTTTTAAGATTTGAAATGAAGTTGACTTCTTTAATGTAATATTGTGCGTCAAAGCGCGAATGATAAATGTACATGGAGGGAAGGTTTGCTCTGATGTCAGTTTCTCCATCCTGTCCTCTTTCTAGGTGAGGAACTCCTCGACTCTCCTGTTCAGCACTCTGATTACGCGGATATTCGGGGTAAAGAAGGGAAAAGATGAGCACTCCAAAAAGAACAGGTGTGACTTCAGTTGTTTTATGTACCACTCCCAACTACAGTGTAAAAAACAAAAAAACAAAACACTAGTTGAGAACACTTTGAGAAGACTTAAAGCAAACCGTTTCATTACTTTTTTTAAAAAAACTTTTGAATTTAACTTAATTTTTAACTTCAGCTCAACTTACAGAAGAATTACTTGTCATCTTAACAAACTTAACAATTAAAGTCGGTCTGTGATTTCAGCAAACTTAATAAAACAAGTTTTATAAACTTTATAAACTTGTGAATCTAAGTTTAATATATTCTAATATATATATATTAGAGCCTGACTGATATATCATTTTGCTGATATTATCGGCCGATGTGAGCCTGTTGCAAGATGTATCGGTGAATATGCTGAATTTATTATTATTTTTTTTTACAGAACATATAACGCAGATTAAATGCTTCTAAATGGTGTAATTACTTCGTTTGTCCAGCAGAGCGCACTCCATTGTTTGCTACTGGAGACTCAGGTCAGTGTAGAGATGCACGGATGAGCTCAAACTTCACCTGAGTCCGCTACTTCAAATAAATTATCCGCCCTCCACCCACCCGCACCTATATTTGATCGTCACATTACAATGATTCTAATTCTTAGTTTTGCATGATGATATGATGAATGGATGGTTAAGTTTCGCTTAGTAAATGTCCAATTTGATAGTTAAACGTGTATGTTAATGAATTCCAATCATTCGTAAATAGGGCGCTCGTGCACGCTCATTCACAATTAGCATAATCCCCGCCTATGTCTACAGCTACGCAAATTTCGTGTCCAGGAACGCAGTGGAATATTCTGGTCTACTTTCTCAAGTTTGGCTCCAGTATATTGCATAAATACAAAAAAGACTAATTGGCCACATGGCTAACAATAAATATTCAATAACGTGTGTCCACCAAAGCGTTTTTAGCCACCTGAAAAATGTCAGGTGCTCTTCTGAAAATGGCTAGCTGGCGGCGCTTGAGAACACTTTGGTGGCACAGCGTTTTTCCAGCTGAGATGCTTTGGTTGCTATGATAAGGAGTTTTCTGACAGAATGGAAGTTGCAATTCTTACAGTGTACTAACTTGTCCGGTCATCCGTGACTCAATACCTTCACTGTTTGAAAAAAACAAAACAAAAAAACAAAATGCTGTTGCAACCCATGATACTAATGTAATCTGATATATTTGCAAATAAGACAGAACTTGATGTTATTCATTGGGAGTTGGCATAAAGTGTCTGTTCATTGCAAAATGGAGCCAGGTGGTTTGAGAGAAAAGACTGAGAAGAGACATTTGTGATATCAACTGAAATGGAAAGGCATTTCAGATGCGAAGCAAGTGTTAAGACTTGATGCAAGCATTCCATTACAATGCATTGTTTCGATGCAAGGCTTGCCACAGCTCACTTGATGTGAATAGATCTTGAGGCCAGTTCTGTGTGATCCTGCTCTGTCAGGGGTTGTTCACTAGGGGGCACTGAAGTTCTGTGCTTGTTCTCCTTCCAAGCCTCTATTCCAGTCATTAATCTCTGTTGTATGTTGGCCTACAGCGCACGGACACCTTCCAGCCCCTTAAATGTTCTGGATGTTCCTCCTAACTCCCTGATGGCCTTTGTTTGTTTGTGTTCTGCTTCTATCCTCATCCCACGTTTATCCACCCTCGCAAAGACTTACTCTTTTGTTCGTGGTTTCAACTCTTCCCTTGTACTGATAGCCTCAACTCTTGACAGGCATTGGAGCTGACGCACGGGGGTTAACGCACTTCAACGCGTGTTTATCTTTTCTGTAGTTGAGGGAATGCTAACAACATCTTGCCCAAGCACGCACAAACGTTGACACAATTCTTGCACACATTCACACCCTCTCCATTGCTGCCCGGTTGACTGTGACCTCTGATCCCTGGCCACCGCAGGACGGGGCGGGTGGGCTGTGATGGGACCTCCTGCTGCGGCGACTGCTCTGTGTCAGCTCCCTAATCTCATCCAAACCAGTGGAGCGCAAGCTGTTGCAAGAATGTCCTGATGCATTCTGGGATTGAATGCAGAGAGGTCAAGGATAGAGTGAGGAATGACTAAACAGGAGTGGCACTGACCTCGTTGAAAAACAATAATGGCTCACTCATGAGATCATGGTTTGTTGTGATTAATCGGTGTGCTGATTGGACTTAATTGGAAAATCGAGCAGGCCGTAATGACACAAGCCAGTGTGTTGGACTATCTCACACTTCAAAGAGTGCTCCCAGGTCAGCTGACCATGGCATTACCTTGGGATTTTCTAAAGAGACGCTAAATATTTAGAGGTCACTGAAACTCAGTATAATCGCAATGAAATAACGCTGACTCTTCGGTCTGGATTTATTCCCCATAGTCAGGACCGTTTACTTTCTGGATAACCCTGCCGCCAGCTTGTCCATCATTTCAATGTGTTTGTCTTTTAGTTTTATGTGTTTGTATGGCAGGCATCTTCATCCTGGGGGTCACTCGGCTATTGCTTGTTGTTTTGTTCAATTTCTCTTCCTGTGTGCAAGTGTTTTTGTGAGTCTTGTGATTTGTGCGCTGACATGTACTTGTCAAACATTTTGACATGCCGTTCTCTGTTATGACTTTTTGGGTCTTTTTGTTTACAATCTGTGTGTACTGTGGCTATGTTCTGAATAGCATGCTATCTCACTGTTTGTGCAGCATAGAGTGTGTGTACTGTGCACAGTATGCAAATTTTCTTTTTGCACAGAAGACTGACTGCATTCTCCAAAATGCAAGGTGCATCCATCTGACATACCTCTGCGCTATTCTTTGCTATGAATTCACATGCTTTTAAAAGGAAATGGATATTGTACCTTTCTAAATGGATACCTTTCTAGATTTCAGAGTACAAGTTAAGTGTAAGGCTCTAAAACTACCATTCAAAACTTTGAAGGTTATTTGATCAAAAATACAGTAAAAAGAGTAATGTTGTGAAAAATTATGATTTTAAAATAACTTCTTAACGGTCTATTTGAATATATTTTAAAATGTAATTTATTCCTGTGACGCAAAGCTGATTTGTCAGGATCATTATTCCTGTCTTCAGTGTCACATGATCCTTCAGAAATCATTCTAATATGCTGATTTCTTATTATTATCACTGTTGAAAACAGTGCTGCTTAATAGTTTTGTGGAAATGATTTTTCAGGAGTTTTTGAATGGAGACAAGAGAGTTTAAAAGAACAACATTTATTTAAAGAGTTTTGTTACAATGCAAAAGTCTTTACTGTCACTTTTAATGCATCATTTCTGAATAAAAATATTAATTTATTTTTAAAAACCAATTACACCCAACTTTTGAACAGTAGTGTAATTTGGGACACATTTGCTTTATACATAGAATAAATTATTGGAGTATGTTTACCCAAGAAAACACTGTCAGTCTATCTATCTCAAAATTTCATGTTTGTTTCTTTGAAATAATTTTTACTCAAAAATTGCAAGTAATTTTCACAAATAATTAAAGTGTAAATCATGCACCACATTTTTTTCTTTTGTGTGTGTACCTAAAACAAGAGAGCTGTATAATCTTTCATTTGTTTATCAAACGCACATTTGTTTATCAAATCTGAGTTTTAGTAGCTGTGCTCTTCCGAATTCATTAGTGTTAGTGGGGTTTGTTTGTGTTTCTTGGATTCGTTTGCTTTTCAAACATGTTTTACATTTAGATTTTTTGTTTTGTGCAACTATAAAAAAAAAAGGATTGATCTGCTTCTTGCCATTAAAACAATGATTACGGTCAAAACAAAGCACTCAGAGTAATGTTTTCGTTGGTCTGTTTGGACTAGATCAAAGGAGTCAAATCAGAGTTTGAAAAACGAATGACACACATCTTAGTTAAACACTGAAACGAAACAAGACGAAAGTCTTTAAACCATTGTATAAAACATATTTTGACAAGTAATGACTTCGGTTGCACTCAAGTTTATAAACAAGGCTAGCATCTGATACAGTCTTCTCGCTTAGGTAATTTTGTTTGAACTCTTTAAACGTGCCTTTTTTGTAGTTGTTGTTTGACTGTTTTCCTCCGCAAAGAAGAAACTTTTGTTAATTTGTGTTTGCTTGGACTCATCAGAATATGATCAGAGAGTTTGCTTGGTCCTAAGACTTTTATTGGCTGACCTTAGTCATCTAGTGCACAATACAAAAAAAAAAAGATTTTGTTTCCTGTTTTCATGATCTGAATGTTATTTACGTTATACATAAACAAATTAGCTGAAGAAATACTGTAGTGTTTTGTGTGTGTGTGTGTGTGTGTGTGTGTATGTTTGTTTTCAGCGTTTGTGGTTATGATGGCCCTATGCAACATACTCAAGCGCATTACACATAATATGCAAATTTATATCAGTTTACATTCATTTGTGAACGTAAGTAATGACAAACGAGCGGTTAAAGAGGTTTAAGCTTGACAGGCTGCATTTATGGACATCTTGGAAGTGTTTTGCCAGGAAGACTCTAATCCATATTGAAGGTATGCAGGGTTGAGCTTAACTGTAACCATATTTGCCCACGTCAGAGCTTGTGTGTGTGTGTGTGTGTGTGTGTTGCTAGCATGCAGCATGTGGCCAGGTTGCAGACGTAGCTGACCCACCTTGTTACCATGACAGTGCCCTGGCCTAAGTTCAGACCAGACTGTGTGCATTAGTGGTTGAAACAGGATGTGGTGTGTTTGTGTGTGTGTATTTTACATAGCTGAAGTCACAACATGTGTGTTTGAAACATTGGCTCTTGAGCTAAAGTTAGCCCTGTATGGGCTGTTTCAGTTAGACATGAAGAAAAAAAGTTTTATTAGATGGTCTATCTTAAACACAGAGGCTTAGCTAAATAAAGATACGTTTATGTGTGTCACACACGCATACACTTTCACTGTCTGTCTTAACACATATGCATTTGTCTCGAGTGAAATTCCCAGGGTTTATTCCAGCTGCGCTGCTTTCTAAGGAATAAACAAGCAGGGCCTGTGAGCCGCGTGTCCCTGCAGCGCTCCATCAGAGGCTGCTCTAATGAGAGCTTTATAGAGCTGTAAAGAGCGCAGACTTTAGGAAGTGGTTTACAAACCAGACCTTTAAAGGTTGCAGTCTCTTTCTCTCCTCTCCTCTCCTTGTGTCACTTAGGCTCTGTTCCAAAATCTAGTGAGCTGCCTACGTAGGCAGCACGCTCCTGACAGAAAGAGTGTTCCAAAAGGAAATACCTTCTTTTGCAGAAATGCATGTATCCATAGCAGAGGAAACAATCCCATAATGCACCATGATGTGAAATGACAATTACAAATGTTTTTTTTTTCTTTGTAATATTTGAATATTTTTCACCTATAATGCCTGACATATGCAGTCATCAGAAAAATCAAAGTGTTTTTTTTTTTTTATGTGATTTTTGTATTTTAGATTGATCGATCATGCACTTTCTTCACTAAATTGTGAAGAGCTGCCCTCTGTGTTCTCTTTCTCTGGCTCATGGTTTCTTCTCTGGTGACTGTAACCTCAATGCATTATTCTTGATAACTATATTTATTTATACCAGACATTTTATAACACACCTCTGCATGATTTGAGGGCCTTTTGTCTTATTTTCACTTTAAATGCAAAGGTTTTTCTTTTCTACCATCCAGTGACGGTTCTGAAAGTGCTGCGAGTCTACTGTTGCTATAGTAGGCAATGCAACATGATTGAAAGATAAACCGCACATCCTTATTTCACTGTTGTTGTTTACATTGTGGTTAGGCAGACAGTTTGTACTTGCATTCAGTTTAACGGCATTAACAACAGGTCAAAGAGGGCAAGCTTTCGACTGAACTGCACACATGCATTTGAAACATTTTCACCATGTTCTTGCTCCGTCTATGCAATAAATGCACATTTTTGAAGGAGCAGGTTTTTCTAGCATATTTAATTCAACTTCTCTGGTAATTTCAATGTTATGACCTATTTCAGGGGTGGCCAAAATTACACTTTTAAATCAATCAGAGCTACAATTAAATATGAGGATAAATATTCATCAAGATGCATATTAAACCCATATTCGCACCCTTATAGCATGCAAATATTTTTGCTTGCCCTTTATCACTCATGTGATAGTCAACCTTTTAGTCTGAAGCCGCCATTTGGGTGTAATAACAGACGTTTGTTTTCAGCTAAAAAAAAGAAAAGAAAATTACAGAGCTGTTAAACACCATAAACTAAGAATAGGCGCTCTAGTCTGCAAAATACTGTTAAAATAAATAAAAGTCTCACTTATGAAACTCATCAGCCAAACAGAAAAACTGGTTACCAATTGATGTCAGATTAATGTCATTCATTTGTCATTTCTTATCTGATCCAATCTGCAATCCTACACACACTTTAACCTTAATTTCTTTCACTCTTCTCTTAACAGAATGACCGGCCGAGAGTTTTTCACTCGTTTTCCTGCCCTCTATCCCTTCCTCCTCAGTCAGCTACAGGAAGCTGCAGCCTCTGTGAACAGGTGAGAATTTCCCAACAAAAGGCCCCCTGTAACATCACAGGACCCCGCAATGTGTGTGCGATTTGCGTCGGATGTTGTTGGGGGGAGTTCGCCGTTTAGCGTGATTGAGAAGTTTTTCCTATTGAAGTTCAATCCAGAATGTTTCTTTTATCTGGAAAGCAGGCTGTAAAAAGCATGTGGGAACACTGGAATACGGTTCATCGCCCTCCTCGCAATTTGTAAACTGGTTCGTGATATGAAGATTTCACGAGCACGGATGAAATCGTGATGAATGATTTGCCTCAGCTTGAGGGGTTTATAACAATTTTAAACGTTTAACATGGGAAATGAGTGCCGAGAGGGTTTGGTTGGACATGCACCAGAGATGAAATGAGATGAAAAGACCGGGGCAAGTGGAGCCAAGACTGAAACTCGCTTTGGTAATCTCACATTCTCTTCCAGGCTTATCACCTCTTCACCCTCGCTGAACTTTTTTTTGCTCATTTTAACGTCTTTTTCCATTCCTCTGATTCATCATATTTCATTGGTTCCTTCTCGCACTCCCCTTCCAGCTTTTTCTTGAATGTGCATGATGTTTAACACTTCAATCTCCCTGGGCTTGGTGATGATCTCAAGTTCTTGGCTGTCCCACACTGTGCCTGACTGAAATCAGACTCTAAACGCATTACCCGGGCCCTGATTAGCAAAATAGTATTTCCTGCACTCTGGCCCGGGGTCTACGGGCTCCTGGGACCCCTTGGTGGTGGGGAGTTTGGACATGTTTGATGTAATAATGACAAGCGTATCCACAGCTGGCAGCTGTGCTGTGGAAAGCTCACGGCCTGTAGAGAACAGAACAGATTTTGGCCCTTTCTGAGTAATAGAAAGATATGAGTAATTTACATTTGTGTGTTTTTCTGTCTGTTTTTTTTTGTGTTTGCTCTGGCTTAAGTCTTGAGTTTCCACTGGACTGTCAGAGAAACATGTGCAGAAATGTAGTAAAAGAGAAAGTAAGTGAAAGGCCATTGGGTTAGTAATGGTGACCATGTGTACATGTGCTCATCTTGTCGTTGAAACTGTTAGCTGTATGTGTTTGAAATGGCTGGCTGCTAATTCTGAAACCTCAGCTAAAACATCAGTTATAATATACAGGTAAGATACATTATGTATGTTAGTAAGTGCAGTTTAGTAAATGCTAGTTTAATAATTAGAGAAGTCACATGCGGGTAAGTTGGTTAGGTTAGTATTGTTGTATGTCAGTAAGTGAAGGGCATTTAATCATTGAAGTATTCATGAAATCACCTATAGATGAGTTAGATTAGTTCAGTTAGTAACTTATATTTTTATCTGGAGAAAGCCATGTTAAGCTATACTAGTTAAATAAGTTCTTTGGAGAAGTTACAAAGTCACATAAAGGTAAGTTAATTCAGTTATTTATATATATGTTAGTATGTGAAGAAAGCTATGCTAGTTAAGTTAGATAAATGAAGAAGTTGCACAGGTTTGTTCAGGTTTACATTAGTAAATGGAGGAAGCTATGCTAGTAAAATAAGTAAGATAAGTTATAAAGTCACATACAGGTAAGTTAATTAGGTTAATTTTGTTAGTTATGCATGTTAGCAAGTGATGGAAGTTACGCAAGTTAAGTTAGACAAATGATAAAGTTACACAGGTTAGTTCAGTTAGGTTAGTAAGTGGAGGAAGCTATGCTAGTAAAATAAGAGAAGTTATAAAATCACGTACAGGAAAGTTAATTTTGTTATATATGTTAGTAAGTGAAGGAAGTCATCCTAGTTTAGTAATTAGAGAAGTTATGAAAACACATCAAGATCAGTTCAGTTAGTTACATTAATATGTAGAGGAAGTTATGTTAGCTAACTGTATTATACAAGTTAAATAAGTTAAAGACGTTATGACGTCACAAACAGGTGAGTTGGTTAGGTTAGTAGTGTTGAATGTCAGCAAGTGAAGGGTGTTTAATCATTAAAGATGTTATGAAATCACATAGATGAGTTAGATTAGTTCAGTTAATTACTTATTTTTGAATCTGGAGAAAGTTCTGTTATTAAAGGAAGCTATACTAGTTAAATAAGTCAGTTGGAGAGGTTATAAAATTACATATAGGTAAGTTAGATTAACCCTCTGGTGTCGAAGCCCGCACCGGTGAGGTCTGTCTCGTGAATTATTTATATATGTTAGTACATGAAGGAAGTTATGCTAGTTACATTAGAAAAGTTATGAAGTCACATACAGGTAAGTTAGGTTAATTCTGTTAGTTATGTATGTTAGCAAGTGATGGAAGTTATGCAAGTTAAGTTAGACAAATAATAAAGTCAAGCAGGTTAGTTCACTTAGTTACATCAGTAAGTGGAGGAAGCTATGCTAGTAAAATAATTAAGAGAAGTTATAAAGTCACATACAGGTAAGTTAGTTGGGATGGTTAATTTTGTTATATATGTTAGTAAGTGAAGGAAGCTATAGGTAGTTTAGTAATTAGAGAAGTTATGGAAACATAGTTACATTAGAGGAAGTTATGTTAGCTAAATGTGTTATACAAGTTAAGTAAGTTAAAGAAGTTAGGAAGTCACGTATGGCTTAGTTCTGTTAGTTATGTGTGTTAGTAAGTGAAGGAAGCTGTGGTAGTTTAGTAATTAGATAAGTTATGAACTTGTGTGTAGGTACTGTAAGCCAGGTTAGTTCAGTTAGTTTCTTACATTAGTAAGTGGAGGAAGTTATTCTAGTTGGAGTTAGAGACATTTATGAAGTCACATACAGGTAAGTTAGTTAGGTTAGTTCAGTTAGTAATATACAGTAAGTTAGTGAGTGAATGAAGCTTTGCTAGTTTAAGGAAGTTATGTTCTGAAGCCAATCTTTATTTTTGTTAGCCATGTTAGTAGCTTAAGTTTTGTTAATTTAGTAGTTGACCTTAGTTGGTTACATTATTACATAAGTTAAGGCAGTTACGTAAGTCAAGTATTTTGGTTAAGTAAATGTTATGTATTTCCCTTTCTCTCTCTTTCAGTGATTCAGGGCAGGTGAAGCTGCATCCCAGTCTTTTCTTGTTGCTGTTGGTTTTGGGTCGTCTCTACCCATCTCCTATGGATGGTTCATCATCTCCTCTGGGATTAGCTCCCTTTATGCCCTTAATCATCAGGTAGGTATAGACATTTAGACAGAGGTGGGTAGTAACGAGTTACATTTACTTCGTTACATTTACTTGAGTAAATTTTTTGGGTAACTAATACTTTTAGAGTATATTTAAAA
>JAFVLL020016361.1:0-47410 GCA_021397915.2 Tor tambroides
TTGAGAGAAATAGGCCTTTTGTGTACATAGAAAAAGTCTTAGATCTTTGAGTTCAGCTCATGAAAAATGGGGGCAAAAACAAAAGTGTTGCGTTTATAATGTTGTTCAGTGTATGTTAAGAATACCCCATACAACAGCATTTTAATATCTCCTATAATATTCAATAAAACTTTGTGTGATGAAAAAACAGAAATTTACATTTTTATTCATTTCCCTTCCAGCAAGCATTTAACATTGATGATATAATTTAGATCATTCCAATTTGTTAACTAATCATCCAGAGAAGTTTTCTGAACTGAATTAAATTATTTATTAAAAAGATCCAACTCAAAACAATGAAACACGGACATTGCTACTTCTACCATGAACACAGCAATAACAGATGCCAAGATTTTCAGTGAATAATGACTTAAATATCATGTTATCAAATATGGTATACTTTTGTAGCACTTTTGGGACTGATTGAGAACAGAGACGTGATATTGCCCAGCACCTGTTACATGCAAGCGTTCCATCTGTGCGGATGTGTTTGTTTGTGCAAGTGTGTGTGTGTAGATGTATGTTTGTGTATGCTTCTGTTTGTGTGTCTGTGTGGTCTCACATTCATTCCCACTCACTGCATCCTGAGCTCTGTCCAGCCCTTTTACCATGGCATCCATCTGAAGGATTTCACACCACCTGTGTCTTAGCCCCAGAGAGCCATTAAACTATTGTTCTTCTATTACTGAGCACCGGCAGCCAGAGCAATCAACCTTTGCTGACATCTGACTTCCTAATCAAATGAATATAGAGTTCGCAGGATAGTTCCTCCCTGTCTTTAGATATAAATGAATGATTGGGTGAGGTGTATTAGGGTTTAAACAGCTGGAGTCAAAGGGGATTTTCCTTCTTTGTTAAAACAATATTATATCGCAAATTATCTTGCAATACTCTTGAGATGACTTTTAAACAATTACTCTTATTCCACTTGTGTATACTGATGGTTATCTGATATACAGTATTTGTGCAGAATAATGTCAGTAAAATGAATGATGATAAAAGTTTAAGAGGTCAAGATCGACGATGGGAACATAGAAAAAGGATAGAACACAGAAAATACAAGATATTAGAATGAACACTCACTGCTCCCTCTTCTGGTCTCCATAGGCTCTCAGTGCATCCATGAAAGAGGACCCCTGATACGGGCTTTGCTGCTTACGGGGCCAGCAGGTATTGGGAAGATGATGTTGGTCCATGTCCTGTGCACCGAGACTGGGGCGAACCTATTTGTCCTCTCCCCTGCAACACTCGCTGGCAAATATCCAGGCAAAAGCGGATTGCAATACCTCCTGCACATGGTCTTCAAGGTGAGGAGAAATCATCTGAGGCCTCTCTCAAAACACCTCCTGGGAATATAGAAAGCCAAGATTCCAATGTTGAAACCCCGTAAGCTTCTTTTAGCTCCATGTGTCATAAAAACGGATAGGATCAACATATGTGATTGATTGCTGTGCATGTACTGTAGCTTTGCGTCAGGATAGTTTGCATCAGGATTTATTCATCTTCTAAAATGTAGTGAAACTTTGCGTGATGTTTTTCTGTTTATGAGAAATATTCTGGCATGACTTCCAAACATAAACACTAATGCAAATGGAAGAACGTTCCTCTCCGTGTCAACGTGGTAACAAAATACTTTTAAAATGACATTGTTTACTTGATATTCAACATTTCAGGAAGTGTTTAGAACTATACATAAATAAACTCACGTGTTTAACCTAGGAGGCCAAAACTGTATCCCCACATTACCTCTTCCCTTTAGTAATAAAGCTTAGCAATAAATCGTAGCAGATAGCTGTGAAATTTGTGCTGTTGCCCACCAGATAGTTTACTGTGGCCATATTTGAGTCCTTAAGAGAGGGAAATACCAGGCTTGGAAGTTCTACTTGAAGAACTAGTTCCTGAGAGCATCTGGCATAGCAGATAAACAAGGCAGTATGAGGCAAGGGGATTCTGAGATTCTACGCTCAGCATTGTGTTGGATGGTGGTCTTTCAACAGCTCTCCTAATGCATGCTGGGAATAAAACAAGGTGCCAACACGACTTCCTGCTCACTTAGCCATTTTGAGATTAATCACTTCTCCAAATTTCTGCCCAATGAAAAGCTCTCGTTACAAACATTAGATGAAGGTTTAATTTAGGGAACTTTGTTTGTAGGTACTGTTCCTTCTAATCTGTTTTCGACCACATACTTCTGATGTTGCTGCTGTGGAGGCCAAAAAAAATTTCTGACTAAAACAAATCTGCAAATCCAGCAGGCTAACTCAAATATGTGTGGGAAAATGAACTAGTGTTTTCTTGAATTACAGCTAAATGAATGAGCTGGAGTCAATCCCCATATTCACTGATTTTCATTATGGAACCGATTCTGAGAAATCTTGTGTGAAAATATGCAGTGCTGATCAATTTGCTATGGACTGCATCATAAAACAGAAGCTTACAGAGATTTCAAGTTCATAGCAGTACTAAATAGAGTTTTAATATATTGACAGTTTCCAAACATACAGAAGCCCACAGAGGCCATATCTGACTTCTGTCAGAAAACCAATACTGAGGCAGAAACAAACTGTACAACTATAGCATACTAACTCTTTCTACAGAATATTCTATGTATGCTATACATAGTATGTCATTTTTATGCATGCAGAACACCAGAATGGCTTTGACCACATGGATTTTTAGCTGTTTTGATGCCAAGGACCCCCAAGATCAACCCCCTGTGTATATAACAATAATATAAAATATAACCATAAAATTAAAACAAAAAATATTGACTTTGAAGTGCATATTCTTTTAGATGTATACACACAGAAAATAAGTTTGATTTCAATTAAATTCATTTTAATTTAACTTTGTTGTGTGGCAGTTTCCAAAGTCCAGACCCTCTAGAACCCTCTTGCACCCCACTATGGGTCCTTGGACCTTAATTTGAAAACCCCTGTTCTTGGCTATTATATGCAGTATTTGACTTAACCTTCCATTTCCAAAGTATTAATGAATGTATGGCCTATAACTTACCAATATAAAATGTATAGAAGTTTTTTTTTCTTCCTTTCTTTGAAAAATGTTCTGGTATATGGTGGGTGGGTGGGGAGTCTGCTCAGATGGTCAAATGGTCTTATTAGAAATTAGGTTTTGATCAACAAACAACAAAAATTAGGGGGAACATAGTTTAAGGGTGTACGTGGGGTTTAGAGAAAACTTTGTTAATCATTAGTGAACAGGACGCATTGTTTTCAGTCAAATGGTATTAAAGCATTAACTTCACTAATGTGATACCATGTGTTTTGGGGGCAGTGTTGATTACAGTAAGTGGTGTTTCTTTTCTGGCCAATAAGTGATTGTTTGTGAGTGAGAGAGCTGATGATTGTTTGTGGTGTTGTACCGTTTGGCCTGCGTTGGAGGAACATTGTCGTGTTTTGGCAGGTGGCTCGGCAGCTGCAGCCCTCAGTCATTTGGATTGGCGACGCTGAGAAAACATTCTACAAGAAAATTCCAAAGCTGGAGAAAGAGGTTTATCTACCAGCAGGGAGAGAACATGTCAGCTTATATTCACAGTTAGTAAAACACTTACTAAATAAACACATAACTTTGAATCCATCCCTGCATACAAGTCTAATGCCAGACCATCAGCTGTGATATTCTTCTTTATTTGTTTAGTCCTTCATTCACAGTCATCCAATGAATGCAAACTCATTTTTAATGCGGTTGTCAATGTGAGGAGGTGGCCTCTGCTGACCTCTTGTGGTCAAAGATAAAGCTACACTGTGGTGCTGCAATGACGACATATTTTTTTAGGCCAACCTGGAAATTAGCATCACCCTGATTCAAAATCATTTTTTTCACTGGCTTTTGGATTATTAAAGAAAATATGCTCTGTCACCAAGAAAGCTTTGTGATTCTTACATGTTTTGTTCATCTTCACAGATGAACACAACTTTAATCAATTTTGAAGCATAAATACAATCACTATCCCCCGGATTCACAAACAAGGCTTAAGCCTAGTCCTAGACTAAAATGAAAATCTGAGCTGTTTCAACTGAAAGAAACTTGCATTGACTGATCTTAAAACATGTTAGTGCCTTTGTTTTGTCTTAAAATGCACACCAGTAATGTTTTTTCCTAAGGCATGTTTATAAAAATTACTTAAATGTCCTAATTGAACTATGGCCTAATCCTGGTTTAGGCTAAGCCCTGTCTATGAAACCGGGCCTATAAGTAAATAGCTAAACATGGGCTATAAATGAACTACAAGTCCCAAACAACTTCTGTAGTCCCATTTAGCCACTTGTTAGCAGCTGCTTTTTCATTTATCACAAGAGCGTACCGATGTTTATGTTGTGGAATAAAATGTGAAAACATATTGAACTTGTGTTAACCACAGGCTTTATTTCAGGCATTAAACCAAAAACCCATTCAAAAAAAAAAACTCTTGAATTTGAAGTGCTAAAATGCTAACACATTTTGAGGTTTTGGCCTAAAAAAAAAAAAAACATAACTGTTGTTTTCTTCAGTTCAGCTTTTTCTTAATTCTGTTGATGCAGACATAAAACCTTTCTGTAAAGTTTACAAGAAGATCATTTTGATCCCTAGACCAGATTATGCTTCAAGATTTAGTAAGTAAACATCTTCAGTTTGCATTTCTATACTAAAATCTGCTAAAATCCACCCTCTTGCAAGACAAGATCCTGTCTACAAACAAGAGGAAGCCTTTAAGGTCAGTTGTTTATGATGCTTTCTGGATGGTTGCATGTGTTGAACCCAGTTATTTGCATAATGAGTGTAGATTATGTTTGTATTTTCTGTATTGATAGGCATGGTACAGCCGGACACCTTTGGGCAAAAAACGGGCACGAGCAGCCAAGGCCAGTGAGGAAGAGGGAGATCAAAAGAAAGGGAAAACTAAAGGAGGAAAATCAAAAAAGAAAGGAAAGGAGGGGAAGACTAAAAAGAGAAAGAAAAAGAAGTGAAAATGGACACTCTGAACTTTTAAACTAACAAAACAGCTGACACAGTTTGCGGTCATTCAGTCAGAACCTAAATTCAAATACAGCCACAGTTTTTCTTCTGACCAGCAGAGGGCATAAGCATATCTCCCAAAGAAGAGTCTACTTATGTCTACCAGTATGTTTAATCCTTTCCTCTGTTGCTCAACCAGTAATTATATGGGGTGTTTTTTGTTTGTTCAGTTCGACTTTGGTTCTCATCTGTGTGTTTTGTTAGCATCATGTGTATTCTCTTCAGCTGTATTGTTAACTAATTATGATATTTCATACTTGAATTAAGGACTTTGCAATAGTACTGCTGTCCTATAGTTCTTCTGCAAATGTGGCGATTATTTTTTAGAAATGAAAATGTTTGGTTATATAGTTCTGTGATGAAAATTATCATGATATCAGGTACAAAGCTGGGTGTATTGTTTATTTATTTTGTGGTACTTTTTTAAATAATGTGATTTATTAAAACCTGACCTGAAGCCAGAGAGCCATTAAAGGACAAACTAGACCTGAAATCTTCTCTCTTGACAATTTTAATTGATAAAATAACATATACTGTTTATACTGTAAAATTAAGAAAAAAAGCATTTGGACACTTTGTGGTTGTCAAACTACTATTGTGAAACAGTTAAAGGGATAGTGAAAACTCATCATTTACTCACCTCATGTCATTCCAAACCTGTGTGTATTTCTTTCTTTTGCTGAACACAAAAGATGATATTCTGAAGAATGTAGGTAACCAAACAGTTTCCGTTCCCATTGACTTCCATTGTATTTTTGTCCATACAGTGTGGAATGACATAAGGAAGATTAAATGATGACAGCATTTACATTTTTGGGTGGACTATACCTTTAATTTAGCTCTGAAATAAGATGCCACTTTGAAATGAAATTCACCCCAAAATGTAAATGATGCCATCATTTACTCAACATCATGTCATTCCAAACCTATATTACTGACTTTCTTCTGCTGTGTTACACAGAAAAGAGAAAGTCATACAGAAACTATACATTACTATGCCTTCAATAGTTAAATAGAAAAACACAGAGAGAGCAAAACACAAGCTACTGTATATAATACCATAGGATCATTTGGCATCATATGGAAACTCAGTATCACAGAGCTTATTAATGTAGGCCCGTGTAATCTTCAGCCGTACTGTGTCTGCCAGAAGGGCTGCAGTGCGACATCTCTGCCCAGGTCTCAGAGTATTTAGTGTTCAGCGCTCACAAGACAGCCTGCTCTGCCAAGCAGCAGACCCACTTCCGTTCCTCCTTTAGACTCCTCTTCCCATGGGAGCAGATGCCTGTTTTAAATTCCTTCATTCTCAGTAATCTGTGTCCTAACCCTTGTTTGAAACCTAATCAACTCCCTCACTACTAATCCCAGGTCATTCTTGGTACGTTCTTCTCTCCTCTCTGTTTTTTTTGGCTTGCCTTGTTCTATCTTTATCCCACTCTTCGACTCTGATCTTACCGGATCCCATCCTCCTTTTCACTAGGTTTATAGGGCATGACAAACATAGTCACTTCAATGTGCTCTTTGTAGCTTCAGCTCACATCTAATTGAATTAATCAGGAATATGTGTATGTATGTGTGTGTGTGTGTGTGTGTGTGTGTGTGTGTGTGTTCTAACCCAAAGAACAAAAAGGGCCCTAAAGCTGGGTGACATGTTAAGAGGAGTATGTTTTTTTTTCTTGAATTGCTAATTTAAATGCGAGATGTTGATATGCACGTGCCCATGTGCACTGGCTTATATTTGCACACCTAATTACTGAAAATAAAAAGATGATTTGAAGTCATCTTTTCCTGCAGTGCTCTTCATACTGTTTTTAATTAAATGCCTCGTTTGACTGTGCATTATTCTCATAGGTCATTTCCCCTACACATTTCTCCCCTTCAGGAGCGCTAATAATTAAACATTATTCAGATTGGATTAGTCAGATGCATCTTTTTGTCTCACTGAGACCTGAGCGTAGACCTTTCTCGCCCTGTGGCCGTTGCTGTAAAATAAAGTACAGCAACTCCCTCATTTCAAGGAGCCTTTTAACCATTGTTTTGCAATTACTATTTATTTCCCTGTCCTGTGGCTCCAGGGTCCTGGGCTTTCTTATGCAGGGCTGCTTTTCCTGCAGCAAGCAGTGACCTCTGAGGTACTGTTTATACTGATGCAGCCTGCCCGTGCCTTTACAACTTTAGCAACCCTAGGTTTGGCCTAGGGGTTGAGGGCTGAGACAGAGCCATTAAGAAGTTGTTCCTGATTTAATGGAGATTGTTAAAGTGAGCCTTAAAAAAGGCCAGATGACAGGAGATAACTGCGAAACTGACCCACAGGATAGCCTCTCTTAAGCTGTCACATTTGACTATATCCCTGTGAGCTGAGTGCACAGTTTGCTCCTTGGGAATGTACATGCATATGAAATAGTGTACTGTTTTTAAATGACAAAGAATTGGTAGCTTACAGTGTTTCTCTAAAGAAGACTAAGCAGGAGATTATCTGAGAGGACTCAAAAGCTTTCTAAATTATATAGATGGATGGATAGGCTATAAAGAAATTGCTGCTGAAAATTTAGTTGTCATCACAGGAATAAATTACATTTTAAAATATTAAAATTGTAATATTTCACATTATTACTGTTTTACTGTACATTTTATCAAATAGATCATTCAAGTTATTTAAGGTGAACTATAAAAGATTTCTGGGGAAACAAAATTCCATGAGTACAATCAAAAATTCCATGAGTACAATCAAAAACCAGTGCTGTACCCCAAAAACCCCTATGGTAAGCCTACAGTGATCTATATTTTGAAATTTTGGCACAGATTTGGTGGTAAATTTCAAGTTTGTCAACAATTATGCTACTTACTTTCTCAGACAAAATATCTTGTAAGAATATCTGGTCACACTTTATATTAAGTGGCCTTAACTACTATGTACTTACATCAAAAACTAAGTACAATGTATTTATTGTGTTCATTTTGTATTGCAAAACACTTTTGCTGCTATTGAGGTGGGATGCGGGTAAGGTTAGGGACAGGTTTGGTGGAATGGGTTGGTTTAAGGGTGGGTTAAGGTGTAAGGGATGGGTCAACAGTGTAATTATAAATGTAATTACAGAAATTAATTACAGATGTAACTACATATAGGTATTATTAAAAATATAAGTACAATGTAAAAACATGTATGTACACAGTATGTGCATTGTACCAAATTATTAATTTAAATGTAAGTACATAGTAGTTAAGGCCACCTAATATAAAGTGGGACCGAATATCTTACTATCAGTGACTAGTCAGATCCACATTGATCTGGTATACAGTGTAGGTATACTAAATATGATAATCCAGAATTTTTATATACTTTATTTTCTGTATAGAGCTGCTGAGTTGCTAAATGCTGTCATGGGTGGCATTTTGTATTAAAAAGTGGTGGGAAAGGAGGTATTAATCTCATTATCATTCCATCTGTTGGTCCAAAGATTTTGCAGGTTACTACAAAGTGTACCTATGAATTAGCATTATAATATCAGTAATGGGCTATTGGTCTAGTGGTAGTAATTCGCTTTGAATGCAAGAGGTTTGGGCTCTGTTGGTGATGGACATTGACATTGTGGCATTACCAGCCTCATATGAATACCTCATATAAAGGCAGCTAATCGTGGGCTTCAGGACCCCTCAGTGGGCAAGAGAGAAACCACAGTCACCTCCTTTCTGGAATAATTATGGAGAAGAGAGAGAAGGAACAATTAGCCAGCTGGGTATTATAAAACAAAGCAATTAATGTTATGCTAATTAGCCCAACATCATGTAATTCTTTATCATTTGCTAATCATTTGTTAATTAGTCTGACTTTTTAATGCAGCAAATCAAGAGTGATTAATTTGAACATATTCTAGTATTTAAAAAACTCCATCGCAGAGCTGCACAGCATGAGTTTAATTCAGCTTCAACCTGTTTTACATACTGTTTACATAATGCAGTTTCCCACAAATGCAATATGAGTCCCCTGAACAGTTAAAATTGTTTGGCTTTTCCATGTTTGAAGAAATGTTTGGGATTAGGGAGCAATTTACATGCTTTTTACAAGCCGAAAACTGTCTGGGATTCAGGCCAGTTGTGTGGATAAAAGAGGCCTGACTACTCAGACACTTCAGATAATCATTACTCATACAAGGATTTACCTGGGGAGGAGAGCAGACTGGTTACACCTTTATAAATACTTTAAAAGGTCAGCTAACGTCTGTATGACAGAGCTGTTTATGCTGCTAGCGGCTTAGTCCCACAGTGAGAGTGACAGGGTAGGCAGTGCTACTTACACAGAGGGGCTGCTGAACCAGGTGAGTGAGCAATTAAAGTCCAGGTGTGCTTCATCTTAATTACACCGCTGTCCTGCCACTTAATGACAAACCAGCCTGCCCTGGTCAGAAGCTCCAGCAGGGGAATCTGGGAAATCACAGGCCACTGCTGCCGCCTTTTTGGACAGGGGTGGGGAAGCCTTAACATGACTGTTTTACGTCCTTAAGAAACAAAAGTGCAAATGATTATGCACATAACTCTTTATTCAAGAGTAAAGAATAAAGTTTTCTTCTTTGCCAGGTCAAAGTTTGACTGTTTCACGTCACTGGAGACTAGGGATATATTTACATGACTACAATGTACTAAAAAAGTTTTTCCTTTGTGTTTTTGAAGTTTCACATACAGACCACAGTGTTGTCAAAATCCCTGTTCACATGGATCCATGAAAACAACAAAAAAACTGTGTATTATGCATGCCAGGCCAGTAGTTGGCGATATCACTAAAGAAACACTATGTGCCTGCACACATTGCTATAGACTGAACATGTAATATGCATGTGCATGATGACATCGTTTTCACAAATTTGCATTTTTGTAGTTTACTCTGAGATGATAACGTTAAAGTTTTCAAAAACCTTAAATGTTGTTTTCAAATGTTTGCACTTTCAGGCCCCCAAATGAAGGCCAAATGCATAAAAGGTTTTCCATTTTCAGTTGTAAACACCCCCTAAAAGCCCAGACATGAGTGGCACATTATCATACTGTAAGATGTGCCAGTGGATAATTTGCATTAAATTTTGCAAAATCTATATATATTAAGGTTCAAAGGTTTGGCGTCAGTAAGATATTAAGGTTCAAAGATTTGGCGTCAGTTTTTTTTTTATATTCAGCAAGAATGCATTAAATTGAATTCAAGTGACAGTAAAGACTTTCACACTGTTACAAAAAAATGCTGTTCAAATAAATACAAAGTTCTGTCATGAAACTCTAGATGGCACAGGTCGACAGTTTCTAACTCAATCTGATATAATCACAATATTATGCGCATGGCGCAGCTGACTGGTTTCTTTTCACATCAGCAGCCAATGAGCTTGCTGCTCAACATTCAAATACTTGGCTAGTGCTTTCTGTAGCAGTTGCAGTACAGTTCCACCTTTATAGATATGCTATGGGGTAATTTCATGTATACTATATATGGGGGTTATTTCTTACATAATCAATTTACTCCTCATATTTCAACAGTGAACTATTAAGTTCATTTTTATGACCCTATTTTACCTGTTTTTTTTGTATAATTTTAGTTCTGTTATGACAACTCTTGAGTTAGACCTATTGGGCTGCGGCATCTAGAGTTTTGTACCAGAACTTTGAATTATTAGGACACATCCTGAAATGTAATCTGGGATAAAAGCGCCACACTTATTTCATTCCTCATTGCCTAGATAATAACTAGCACGTTTTACCCCACTGACCACTACATTTGTCAGCTGTTACATTACACCTGTTTTGTTTTTGTTTTTTAATGGATCCATGCAATTTCACAACAAGATTCCTCTATATATGCCATTTGAAGTTAAAAACAGATTTTCCACGTCACCAACTCTATCCTGAGGTTCCAGGAGTTTCTGAAAGGTGAGGGTCCCACCGTTCAGGAACATATATTTTTGGGGGAGTAGAATGCTCAAGGACATCGGTTAACATAGGGAATGTAGATAGTTGCATAATTCTGATCTGAGTATTCCACCCCTGAGCTCCCTCATGATCAAGATCAACGCACTGTAACCTTGAGGATTTGTTATTATGAGTATGGAAACATTATAGAACCCAATCTGACACAGTGACCTTGCCAACCACAGCAATTCAGAATACCCCCTTGTCATCAGAGCTACATTAGAAAAACCCATAACACTCATACACCAGCACTTACACACGTCTACACACATACTCTCATATGTTTCCAAGCAAATGTGCATACACAAAAAAGAAAAAAAAACACACATAACTCACCATAGTAAGAAAGAGGTGATAAAAGGATGATACATGTGCCTAGAAAGCAGATACAGCTTTTAGATGCTCTTTTGGATGAAATCGTTATTATAGAAGAACATGAGGGCAAGAGGGAAGATTCGTCCATTATGCTGCAAATGCAGACATGCTGAAGAAGCCAATATGTAGTTATGACCAGGCCCACACTGAATCTGTGGCCATAGAAAGCTCTGCAGATATCCACAGAAAATATATGTGCCACATTTTAATGTTAGTTTCTCATAGAATTTCATATTTGTAAAAAAATATACGATTATCAAGAAAATTCTAAATAAAATGTCGTGATATAACCATTAATGTTGAATAATTGACCCAAAATTTAAAAATCTGCCATTATTTACTCACCCTTGTGTCATTACAGCTCTGTATGACTTTTCTTCTGTGGAACACAAATTATATTATTACAAATTATATTTTTGAAGAACACTGGTAACAAAACAGTTTTGGTTACCATTGCCTTCCATTGCACGGACAAAAAGCATTGAGACATATCTCAAAATATGTGACCTTGGACCACAAAACCAGTCATAAGGATCAATTTTGTGAAATCAAAAAAAAAAGCTTTCCATTAATGTATGGTTTGTTAGGATAGGACAATATTTGGCTGAGATACAACTATTTGAAAATCTGGAATCTGAGGGTGCAAAAAAATCAGAATATTGAAAAAATGGCCTTTAAAGTTGTCCAAATGAAGTTCTTAGCAATGCATATTACTAATCAAAAATTAAGTTTTGATATATTTATGGTAGGAAATTTACAAAATATCTTCATGGAACATGATCTTTACTTAATATCCTAATGATTTTTGGCATAAAAGAAAAATGGATAATTTTGACCCATACAATGTATTTTTGGCTATTGCTACAAATATACCTGTGCTACTTAAGACTGCTTTTGTGCTCCAGGGTCACATATATTCTTTTTCATGTTCCACAGAAGATAGAAAGTCATACAGTTTTGGAACAACATGAAAGTGAGCAAGTAATGACAGAATTTGAATTATTGGGTGAACTATCATTTTTTATCATATCAAAAATAAAAAGTTATTTTAAAATATGTAAAATATTTTTCTTGGTTAAAAAAAAAAAAAAAAAAAAAAAAGTTGCCTTGTCATGAAAGGGTCAAATTATCTGATATTTTAAAAGACATTATGACTTAGACATGAGGGTCTGCGGAGGTCTTTTGTTGCTGACTTTGCATGACTTTGACTTGACCGACAAATGATTATCAAATATGAATAAGAAGTGATGCACTGTTGTTATTTTTTTTAAAGGTAATAATTAAAAGATTAAGCCAAACCAGTTCATAACGTGTTCTTTTCCAGAATTCAGTTTCTTTAGTAATGCTTTTTCTTTATTGTGATGTTAGGATAGTTCTATCACTCTGACATTTTTGATTTTATGAAAAGAAAAAATCAAAATTAATTTAAAAACATGATCATCATGACTAAATTGCCATGCCACTGACCCAAGGAACAAATTGCTTTATGTCTATGACTGTTTTTTGAGTCTCTGTGTTCTGTAGGTTTGTGTTTTAGTAAGAGTTTTGGGTGCTATAGTCAAACTCGTACAGAATTAATTAGCAAAGAAAGACTCATTAAAGCTCTGGAGGTCTGAGCAAACCGTAGCCCTCTCCTCATAATGATGTTGGATCCACCAGCCTTGAAGGCACTATACACTATATCAAACGGATATCTGTACAGGGTTAACTCAACAGTTGACTTCCTCTCTCACTTTGTCACAGTCGGAATCTTGTTGTCTATTTCATTTGGGAGGAAAATTGTCACGTATCCTGTGGGTGTGCCCTGGTTGGCCACCAGATGTCACTGTCTTGTCTGAGCACATGGGTTAGTGTTGTGATTGTGCCATGTGTTCCCCTGTTCGATTGTCTGACTCGCCCTCCTTTGTTATCTCCCTGATTGTTTCAGTGTTTACACCTGTTCCCCCTCGTTTGTGTCCTTTAAATGATCCTGGTGTTTGCTGTCCTGCCCAGCCACGCTGTCATATGTTTGGTGCAGTAAGTCGTGTTTCTGATAGTCCTTGCTTGCGTTACCTGGTCTAGTTCGTTTTTCCCCTCGGGGTATTTATGTTCTGTTTTTCTGTTTCTTTTATATTAAAAACGTCACCATTCCCCAGCACTTGAGTTCTCGCCTCATTTCCTGCACGTGTCATGACAAAAATGACCTGTCTATTTTCTCTGACGAATAAAGTTGGATTTGTAGGTCACCTGGAGTTTTTCATTCTTCCTACTACCACTGATGAGGCTGAACTAAATTGTGGCATTAAGGTTGCTCTTAAATCCATCAAAGCTCTTTCTCAGAGTTGTCAAAAACAGCACCATGAAGCAACCATTATTCAAACACTGTAACAAGACAAGAAATCAATTTTAACCATGTTTTTAAAGATTTCATTTACTTTCACTTTGACGTCTAAGGTTTTTAAAGTTTATATTTCACACAGAAGTGGAAGATCATCGTACAGGTAAGTTAATGAGTGCGTATGTTCCAATCTAGTTTTCACGTGTCAAAGAGCACATGAACACTTCATGTCTTGTCTAGCCAAGCAATAACAAGACAAGCCCCAGTCTAAGGTACTTATGTTAATCAAACTGACTGCTCTTTAACTCAGAGAGGAAACTAATTGGGTCTGTTTTAATCTAATTGTATCGCTTTAATTATTTCTTTATTTTGGCTATTGTTTAGGTGTTATTATGCGAATCCTTCTTGAATAAATGTGCTTTGTGAAGTGTCGGAGAGCCGTTTGAGGTTGAATTCTAAGGAAACCAAATTTTGAAACGTTGATAGGAACCGAGCACTGAATGTTGACCGTCTGGCCAGCTGATCCCGTGGATGTCTTCAGCCAGAATGGCTTCAATTCAGCTTGTTAAAGGCGAGAATTTGATGTCTAGTCATGGAGCATGGTGTCTGGTTCTGAAGGTCTGTGGAGAGTGAAGGCTACTGATGCTTTTGAAATGACTATAATTAGGGCACATCTGGATTTCCCTTTCATGGGCGTTTAAAAGTGGTTCGTGATTAACATGTCTGGTAGTTTTGCGTAGAGTTGATGGTAGGGACAAGACAATTGAGGATATTTAATTTGTGGTTTCAAGGTTCTCGTTTCTGATCTTAATTTAATTCCTCACAGTTCTTTAAAATGTAGAAATTGTGTTCATGTGAGAGTTTATATTGTACATATGTAGGCTGTATGTAGGTATCAGTAGCCAATACAATGTGACTCCATAAATGTAAGCTGACTGTGACGCTTGTTTATAATTTAACATATTTTCTGTATATTTTCCTCAGATCGATACACTTCGACACTGTCCGTTTACTGTCTGAAACAAGTTTGTAGTATTTTTATCACGACCTGCAGGCGGCGCTGTGGATTAATCTGACTGATTAGAACAGTAAGTCTTCTGTGTACAGGACAATAGGGGGAAGAGCAGTGTTGTAACACATTGTTATTCAGTAATCCGTAGTAACTCAATGAAGTATCTCTTTGAAATATTCTTATACATATCTGGTTGATTAAAAAAAAAAAGTTTATTCATTCACAAAGTGGAGGTGTAAATTTGTGTGCAATGTTCAAAGAGTGGTTGTTACAACTTACTAAAACCAGTTGAACTGATGGGCATTTTGTGCATGAATTTATTGTGGAATTATTGTGACCACATTTACTTGAATTGTTATGCAGGTTTCCATAAGTTTCCCCTTTTTTCATTTAATTGCAAGCTTTACATAGGCTAATGAACCAAAATATAACAATGTGTGTTCAGTATGTTTAAATAACCACTATGGCAAATGCACATTTCATGTGCATCAAGTACACTGGAAAGTGTTATATCCCTCCTTATGTGGTCAGCCATGATATTTCCACTTTCTTTCTTTCTTGCTTGCTTGATCTCTTGCTTGCTTTCTTCATTTCTTTCATTAAAATTAAGTTAAATAAGGTCTGCTGAGATGCTATAAATTCTGTCAATTATCACTGACAAAGTTTTACAACTTTCTTTACACAAAAAAACAATATATGTAAGCATGCTGTCAGTTCTTAATTCCATATCGGGTTCCTGAGTCCAGTGACTGGGCTGAATGACCTGGCATGTTTATGGCGGTCTTTTATAAATGCACTTAGTCGCAGTATTGATTTCCTTGAGCCGTACAAGACTGCATGTGTGAGGTGCTTTTGGCAGACTGATGGTGATGGTATCAGAATGTTGCTTTTGAGGATTTGTAAAGCCATTCTCTGCTGCTTTGTGCATTTGAACAGGCTCCAGTGTGTGTGGGGTGCTAATCCTGTGCTATCGTTATGCTTACCCCTATTGTTCATCTGTCTTGAACGTGCCCTGGGGGTGCAAAGCACTGATGCCTCACCTCATTTCCTCACTTTAATAAAGCAAGATCAATTGGATCATGGTACACACTTGTGTCGTGCTGTGATCCCTTTAATGTGAGACATATTAAAATTGCAATGATGGTTTGAATTGTGCTTTATTGTAGGTACTGTGTTGAGCTCTGCTATTTACCGAGTATTTCTATTTACCAAGTATAACTGGCAATGAAAATGTGTCCTTAGTTACAAATATGTCTCACAAAGCCAAATGACAATCAAGTGGAAGTCTGAACTGATGTAAAGCACATGCCTTAAGACACTGACCTGCCTTTTACACTCCATTCACTTGCCAGACAATGTTTGCATTATTGCTTCTGTCTGCATAGACTTGAATGGAATTCTTGTCGGCCATATTTTGATTGATGTAGTAACCAATATTAAGATGAAGCAAGTATGATACAATGGGACAAAAAGCCTTTTTTGGGGGGGGAGTGTTTTTCTCCTGAACACGTAATTGCAACATGAAAATCACAACACTTTCCTACCCTTGTGGCACAAAAAGTGTGCATATTTGCAGATAATATAATATTGATGAAATGAAGGGCTACTTAAGTGTACTTAAGCACAACTAATTGCATTTATTTTATTTTATTTTTATTTTTAAAACTATAATACATTTTCATTCAATATTTCATGTAATATCCAGTTAAGTGTCTGAAAACATTGCATTTATTTTGCAATTAAGCATGTTAAAGTATATAATTTCTGTAATAATTACTTCTTTTAAAAGTATGCTAAAGTGTACTATTTTTAACACCCATTTGTCACAATGCACTGTGAGAGTTTTCTGATCTATGACGTCACAATTATCTTCATTTTTGTTTTAGTGAAATCAATAGTTTTAGTCAGGGCCGGAGTGGGACTCATTTTCAGGCCTGGAGTTTCATGCCTTAGACCGGCCCACTTTGTTGTTTTTTTTGTTATTTGTTTGGTGTGTGGTTTTTTTTTTTTTTTAATATATATAATATATATATATATATATATATATATATATATAGAGGCTATTTTTTTCGCAGCCTTTACACTTCTAATATCCCTTTTTCTTTTTTTTTTTATCTATTAGCCTATTTTTGCCTTATATTTCCAATAACCGCTTTTTTTATTTTTCCTTTTTTGGAGCATACTACTGTCAGGGAAGTCAAAGATACTATTATTGTACTGTAATGCTAATAATTAACTTCAGAAATAAAGTTAAGTAATAATTGTTTTGCTTAACCTATTATGTACAATTATTCTAAAAAAATTTAATGTCATACAAAAAATGTAAATTGTACCAATATAGAATTGTGACTTCACAGTGTAGTAATTTAGGAGAAGAAAATACTGTTAAATTACAAATAGCCAGAAATTGAAAGTACAATAATTAAAGGTCTAAGGAAACATCAGCCAATAAAGCATTTTAAACAATGGCACTTAAAGTTTTGAACTAAAAATATTATTGCAACCATATAGCCTTTGAATAAATGAAATGCATATTTTGCATATTTATGCATACCATGCACATTTTTTTAAATTAAAGAAAACTTCTTGTGAGTGTGGGCTGCTTCTGTGCTTTAATGAGGTCCATGTTTAAAGGCTCACCAGCACCAAGACGATAACAATAAAGATAACTTATATAAAGATAACTATATTAATGGGCTCACAACGAATAATTGGTGATCGTTTGTTTATTCTGGTTACAGGTGCGTCTGCCGCTTTCTAAATTTGTTAATGTACATAGCAGGATGATTTGATTACTGTCGTGCAAGCTTTATCAAGTCAATTGTTGGAAAAAAATCGTTCTGGGATCCGATTCAGTTCAGGCTCGTTTTCCAGTTTCTTTATCGCTATAGTTGTGGTGGATCATTGCTATTCTTGATACTCGAGAAATCCATTTTTAGAACTAACTCATCGTTATCGTCGGAAAGCAGAACAGGGCTTTGAAATAGGCTGGTAAATTTTTTGTTTGTTTGCTTGTTTTGTATTTCCCTCATTTAAAGCATTAACTTACAATGAGTATTTTCGCCAGGTGGATTGAATGTTTTTCTTCGCCTTGCTGGATGTTGTCTTGCATCAATAAGTTGTTTGCATTCATCAAACTGATTTGGCAAAATCAAAACCGGATGGTGAAGGTTATTGCCGTTTAGCGAGTCCTGATCGCTGTGAAGCGAGCAGCAGAGAATTCCGCTTTGGTCTTAAAGCATTCCTCAAACGGCTAAAACAAACAAACAAACAAAAACGGCTACGCAAAAGGAATGATTAATTATCAATTGAGAATTTGTTATTGATGTAGGTTTGAAAGTAAAAATAATAATAATGAGCTGTGAGAAAATAATAAATAAAAAGACTTGGGTGCTGCTGTGTGAGTGCAGGCAGTCTAAGGACAGCATCTATTTCAACCCAGTGGCGACTGGCCCTATGGGCTAAAAACTAGATCGCCCACTGGGATCTCTCCCGAAAATTCTGATTAGCCAATCCGGGCCTGGTTTTAGTAACTTTTAAAAGTTGGAAGGATAGACTTTGGGGTAAAAAGACTCGCTGTGGCCAAAAAATGTCAACAAAAATGCTGTTAGGTTCACAGAAGAGGCAGATGCAAAATACCTGTAGCGAAACTAATCGTTTCTGTAATTGGGAAGGAATAGATTTGTTGTGAAGGATGTGCAGAGTGTGCTCTCATTGCTCCAATCACAATGAGGAGTCATTAGGGAAAAAACAACAATACAGCTCTGTTGCACTATACTGTGCTTAAAGACAAATTTATAGTTCTTATAAAATACGGAGATGTTATGAGGTGCCAAAAGTGATTAAATGAACACAAAATTGTTGTAGCAGTTGCGGAAGTGATTATTTTGAGTGTGTATTAAGCACATTACATACAATATGTTAATGTACTTAAATGTTGTTTTGTGGTATTTTATGTCCTCTTTCACCAAATTCAGTTTCTCCGTCAATATTCAATAAATATATTTTTCGTTCATCATGTACTTAAGTTTCTTAAGGGGGCTTTTAGCCTTGTAACCTACTTATCAGTGCATATTATACAGTAATACAAATTTTGCTGTGAGTGCAAGGATGTAGAGCAGCCCTAAACTCAGTGGTTATTGACTGGCAATAGTGTGGAGCCCTGAAGACCGGTTGACTGAGATAGATCAATCTTTGTGCTTAGCCCTGAGCCTCAGGGAGAACCAGCACTCCCCACCAGCCACGCATGGCCAGCCCTTGAATGGGTCTGATCTCCTATCATCAGGGGATCATTTAAAGGTTAATCAATTGATTTCAAATAGATCTCATAATTTGAAATAGAAGGTCAGGCTTTTAATAGCCGTTTGTCTATGACCAAAATAATTTGAGAGCAAATTAAACATATATATGAAAGTGTTGGAGCCTATGCCCTTTCCTAATGCGACCGGATCAGAGAGAGGGAAACAGCGACTCGTGTTTTCATTGGGAGAGGCGAACTGTGCCGAATAAATTATAGCTGACATTTGGATCTTGATGAAAAGGTTGAGCCTGAGACACAGTAACTAAATAATGTTGAATGGTCAAATGCTGCAGGCAACATTTCACAATCCATTTCCCCTGCAAAACTGCATCGAGTAGCAATAAGAGGTCTTTAATTGGTTTGCCCACTGAGTAAACCTTTCTTAGATGCGGGGCATTTTCTCCAGTCCTCCATCCGTATGCTATACAATGAAAAGCCTGCATTGGGCTTTAAAGCGCAGAACTTCTCCGCATCTTATCACTACGCGGTTGCAGTTATTGTCCCGTTCAGAAGATCTTCAGGGGCTGTCAGTGTTTCTGGGCCTTTCTTAATTTAGCCCACGGTAACGCTCCCCCTCGCTTCTACATAATGGATGATTCTGCACTCCACCATGCAGGAAAGGTTTAATTAAATCATATTCCAATCATAATCCATGTTGTTAATTAAACTGGATAATTTATAAGTACAAAAGAGGGGTATTTATTAGCTGCTCTGCGGTGCCGGTTCAATCGCAGCGTATCAGAAAGCACCCCCCTTCCCCCATCCTCTCCCTGTACTATTGATGCCTTCACATGATTGATAATGGAACGGTGACTGCTGTACTATTTGTCTAATGGTGGTGCAATTAAATCTCCTTGTAAATGACCCATGCCTCATTTCATCCTAATCTATGGAATTTTGATTGAATTTGTCAGCGTTAATTGAAAAATACTGCTATTTAATGTCTGCAGTGCAGTTGCGTATGAGCCTGTCTTTAATGAGAATGTGTCCTTGTGACCCTGGGAAGGGGGTGAGGAGATCGCCCTTGATTTGGCATGGATGCAGGGGTGGGGGCTGGGGGTCAAGGTTTTTAGGGTGCACGAAGGGAAGGAAGGTCCCCAAAGATTAGGACTAATCACCACCGTGAACACAGAAAACGGACGCATTCCTTTTAATTATGTGGGCCAAATCATGCACACATGACCAAAGACTTTACAAACATGGAGACACATTTATTGATCAGCAATCCCACTGAATAATTCATGATTTAATCCCCTTCACCAAAAAAACATTGACAATTTTATTACAATGTTTTTTTTCTAAAATATAATTTAACCTGCCTATTGATGCATTTTTTTTACATTGTACTGTAACAGAGAATTATCTTGTTTCAGGTTTTCATGCATGTCTTCATACAGAGCAGACTGAATCTGTTTGAATATGTTTATGTATGTGAGGAATACAGTGTATGTGTGAATGAGGGCTATTAACTGCTGATTCACAGAGATCGGGGCAAGTGTCTGAAATGACGTCTTGTGATGACTGACTGCTATAAAGGGCAGAGAATCATGTCATTATGAACAGGCCAATGTCAGTGTCATCTGTGTGTGAGTTTTCAGTTACAAACAGATGTAAGGATGCTATTTCAATCAAATGATGTTGAAAAAATTAATATTATAAATGCATAATAGCTTTGGGAAGGTTTGATGGGGTACATTTGATGTTTGTCTGCATTTGGTTAACTAAAACTTTGAAATATGTAAGAATTTCTATGTATTGCTTTATTAATGCTCTTTGAAGCTGCAATTTATTGGTTTTGTGTATATATATATATATATATATATATATATATATATATTTCTTTTTATTATATTATTATATTTCTTTTTATTATTTATTTATTTTATTTTTTTCATTTTCAAATTGACATCTCAGAATATGCAAACACTGTGGCCAAAGGGTGGTTTCATTAAGCGGAATCAAGAAAAACATCACAACTTTTAAATGCAATTGCAGTGCCAAAATACACATCAGATCACATCTCACATGATTCCTGTTTTGACTGTTTTGGAATGTGAGACTGTGTTAGTGACGTTCTAATTTAAGAGACAGCAGCCAGAGCAACGCTCGCGGCTCTGGAGAGTCAGGACAGTTCCACATAAACGGATGAAACCGGACCAATAGCAAGCGCGGAGTCGCGGTGGGCGTGGCCAGAGCGCGTGGTGAAGACGCTTAAACCGAAGGAGCGTAATTCAAACTCACACTTCAGTAGATGATCACAGCTGATGCTGCGAGGAGCAATTTATTGCGACTTCCATCAGGTCGAAATGAAACGCGGCCAAGCAGAAGGGACAAGGACGCTGAAATAACTCAAAAGAGGACAATAAAGCTCATCTGAGATGCTCGACCTTTTTCTCGTCCAGATATTTCTCAGCAAGGAATTTGCGTCCGGTGTTTTGCGTTTCAATGCACTTGTCTCGCTCTGTTCTTATAACGAAAAAATAGTTTGGCACTGAACTTAGTCGAAACAGATGCAACGGTTTTATGAACTGCACATACAGAGAGTCATTCACAGGATTACCAGTGTCAGTGTATGACACTGTGCAGCAGTGACATCCTCATCTGAGAAGCACGGGGAGAGGCTGCTCCCGCAGACTTCCAGACTTGTAAAACGTCTATATAAGATCAAGTATGAGTGCAGCTTTCAGTACACCGTTCATGAGATGATGCAAAGTCCGGGGAAGCACCACCGCATTCAGTATTGACTCGCTCATCGGAGGTCCACCGCAGCCCAGTTCCGGGATGGCCCAAAAGCACGGCTATCTCGGCCATGCCCATCGGTCAGTGGTGCTGGCCCCTGCCACCTCCACCACCTCCTCCAACTCTTCCTGGAGTATCTCTACACCCATCCGCACCACCCGATCCCGGGCTTACCCAGCGGGTTCTGCTCCAGCCTGGCGCAGGGCATGGCGCTCACATCCACGCTGATGGCCACGCTACCCGGCGGCTTCTCCACCTCGCCATCCCAGCAGCACCAGGATGCGGCGAGGAAACTCGGCTCTCAGTCTATTCACGCCATGTTCGATAACCGAGATATCTGTTTGGATGGAGAGGATGGGAAACGTTTCAACGAAAGATTCAGCGACCTTCCGTCATCGGTATACCTCGCAGTCCGTTCACACCTCTACAGGTGAGACAAAAACAGCCTGCAGAACTCTTCACGCATTGTTTTTAGTGCGCATTCTGAATAGATCTACGATAACTTAAAACAGTCCTGGTTGTTTTTGAAGTGTCTTTAAAAATATATTAGGCTAAAATTTAAAAACTTTTCTTGTTATTGTTGTTTTTTCTACTCTTAAATTCTCAAACACTTCTCAAAAAGTAATATATATATATATATATGTATATATATATATAATCTAGAAATTATTGGAATTATTTATTCATCTACGTCTTAACATGTTATTCTTAATGCTTTCTAGAAACAAATTGTGTAGTCGATTATCCAGTCTGCTTTACGCTGAAATGAATTTTGTCACTTAAATTCAATTTACCCAGTCTCACCGATGAGGGACAGGAATGTGGGACAGAAATAATTAAAATCCTCCGGAAATAAAATGTCAAGATTGTGGCTTAAAGAATTTCAGTGTAACACGTGAATTATCAAGTTTTCAGGGAATAGTGCCTGAGGCCGAGCTGCCATCAATGACTAAATTACTCGTTTTAATTGAGGGATTGCAGGGCCAGCGGTGTTTAAATGTCCATAAAACTGTAAGCAAAATTCACTGTCGCCTGGATCATTTATATGTATGCAGAGTAAAATAAATGTAGTCCAACATTATTATAGTAGCCAATGACTGCAACGTAAAGAAAATGGACATTAGCTAAAGGTATAATCTGATACTGAAAATTACATTTTTGATTTAAAAAAAAAAAAAATGGTATATGTCCTACATGACATGTTCAGAAAAATAGAAATAAGCTGAAAATACAAATATTATTTTAAGCCGGCTGTTTTGAGATGTATAAACAGCCTTCCTAAGGGATCCATCACCGTGCGTAATTGCGCGTAAAAGTGGCAGCAACAAACAGGAAGAAGGTGTTGCGAGACAAGACCAGATAAGATTCTTATGAAAACACAACTTGTTTTCCCAACCGCACTATTCAAAAATAATAAACACAACTTTCCCCACGGTAAATTACTGTTTAGATGTTTTATTATGATAGCATCTGGCAGTTCTCAAATGAATTCTCCTTTTTATTTTATTCCCATAGTGCGAGGTCACAACAAAGACGATATTGGGCGAGGAGTTGAGCACGCAGGAAAGACGAGAGTCAGCATTAAAGTGATTTAGATTATAGTCTACGATACCGGCCCATAACGTCATGGCTGGAAGGAAGAGTGGAGACGCCAACGGAGGACTGACGATGGCGTCCACGGCGGGAAATGGAGCCGGGAACACCACGTCCACCGGGAAAATCGGAGAAGGAGGATCGCTTTACGAGCGAGCAGTTTTATAGAACTGGAGAAGGAATTTCACTGTAAGAAATATCTATCCCTCACAGAACGCTCACAGATCGCCCATGCCTTAAAGCTCAGCGAGGTGCAGGTCAAGATCTGGTTTCAGAACCGGAGGGCCAAGTGGAAACGGGTCAAAGCGGGCAATGTGAACTCCAAAACCGGAGAGCCCTCCAGAAACCCGAAAATTGTGGTGCCCATTCCGGTGCATGTTAGTCGGTTTGCAATACGCAGCCAACACCAACAGCTAGAACAGGTCAGACCTTGATACACTGGCTTTAGATACTAGAGGACTAAGAGACAAATCAGCGAATGCTAAATATGACCAAACTGTTCTTGAGGCTGATGTTTCTGAGGAACCAGGACACGCAAGCTATCCTGCTGATAGTTTGTGCTATATATATATAGTTTTTCGTTGTTCAAACGAGGAAAAAGAAGCAACAGACTCAACTCGAACGAAAGGTTCAAACTAAGACCTCATACTGGGAGAAACTGCAGTTTTATTTCCAACTTTGGACCAAACCACGAACAGCTTTTAGTTCAGGAAATTCCACTATGTATTTAAAAGAAAATAATCCGTTTTATGTTTAGTTTTGTGTGACTGTCTTGTTCTTGTGTTTTTGGCAGAGATTAATATTATCCTAAAAGGAGCACTTCTGGTCTCTGCTGAGGAACACAATATAATTCAATTAATAGTAAAATTAAAACCATTCCCTCGAATTTATAAAACGACATGTTAAATATGTGCTCTTTATATTTTGTGGTAAATAACTTTTATTTTATTTTTTGTTTGTTTTCTTGCATTCATTTTCCTTTTTTCTGTAACCTTTTCAGACGTCACGGGCACGCTGCTAATTTATTTAATATTGTGAGGGGGAAAAAACTTGCTAACGTTTCATGAGTTTACTGACTTCAGAATATTGTGTGGATTAAAGCTGGACCATAAACAATTGTAAAGAAATTTGTCTTTTTTTTGACATGCAACACGTAATCACTTCATTCACTTAAGTGCGCGTGTGGAGGAAAATAAAGTGTTCAGTCTGTACCAACATAATCTCAAAATACAGTCGTTTGAGTGGGCTAATTTTAACTTTTTTCTTTACATTATTTGTGTAACTTTTGTCTATTTTTTCTATATCATTTGAAACAGCATTTAATAATAACACCTACAACAATAATAATTATTATTGCTAATAATATTATTTTTACTGCACTAACGGATTTGTGCTCGCACCATCTGTTCCACGCAGTTAGTGGAGATGATCTGAAATCATCTAACCTTGTGAGGGTTGAATGTGCTGTTGTGACAGGAGGCTGTGCTTCATGAATAGATTTCAGGGTCAGGCTGAGAGTCACTCAGTACGGTGTGTGAACACAACCGCGTGTCAGCCTTGATCTCCGGATCTGCCTCATGTTATAGGATGAAAAGTAACGAGCTTATTCGGCCCACACGGGACTTGTCGGGAAACCTTGAGACGCAAATGTAAATCAAATATAACTTCGCATAAACAGCCTCCGCGGTATATGCAGTTGATTACAATACAATAATCTCATTTACACATCGCAGCTCTTGACATTTCTGTATTTTATGTTCATATTTTTTCAAACCCATTTCGACAAATTGTATGTATAAAATAAAATAATGTCGTTTAAAAAAAAATAATTTTAATACTTTAATTAATGCTTTATTTATCCAGAGCATGCATATATATATATATATATATATATATATATATTGCATGAAAGCTCGTCGAAATATTGTATTATTCCGCCAGATTTAACAATTTATACACACTCGTTCGAATTTGTTTCCGAATTTGGCACATTATAAACGAGTTTAGAATTTTTGTTACAGAAAACTATAACCCACTTGTCAATTAAGACTTGAATGCCAAACGTCACAGAGTCATAACAACCATATAAGTACATTATTTATTGAAATAGAATTAATAAAAGTAATATTTGTAATATGCATCGTATGTAACCTTTTTAAAATTAAGAACATATTTACCCTATCAATAAGATTTTTAAGAATTAAAATTTTTAATCAAGCAGAAATTTGGTTAGAAGTACTTGGTAAATGAGAAAATAAAACGCATTCATCAGTGCCCACGTTACAAACATTATGCAATTAATTACTTTATAATAATAACAATGTGTATAGTTTAATAATAACCAATGAGTAATACAAACAATGTGTAATAATCTGCTCTACAAAATCATTACATATTAAGCATGTTTTTTTTTTTTTTTCATGTGTACCTTTGTAAACTATAATGTAAGACAAAAAGTTCATTGCAGTGGTTTACAGGCTGAAGTTTCATTATTGAACTGGAATACTAATTTTTCTTCCCAGAGGGATTGAATTATTGTTAGTAGTAGATTTATTGTTGTATAATGCAACAGATCAGACATCATCAGTGCCTCATCATCACTGAGACACACACACACACACACACACACACACACACACCAGCAGTTAAACAATTGAAATGTGCTGGTCTGGTTGACGTTAGAAAATAGACAGTTATTATTAGAGAGACGAAACCTGGGCAGAAAGACATTTCAAGAGGAACAGTGATGGGAGACAGAGAGAGAGAGAGAGAGAGAGAGAGAGAGAGAGAGCGAGAGCAAGAGAGATCTGACAATTGCCTTAACTCTAATGAATTTTTTGCAAATTGTAATCAAGGCTGGCCGTGGTGGCTGACAGATAAATGGGCCCAGGGGGATTGGCTCGGGCCTCAGCTTTTCACTCCAGCATGTCCCTCCTGCACTAAATTAACAGCGTCAAATTAACCTCCAATGATTAATCCTGACGGAGAGCACCGGCTGCAGAACCAATAAGATGACTCAAACACACACATATGCTGAGAACTTTCTCTCAGATTTATATTAAACAACAAAGTAACGAGAGAATGACAAAGATACTTCTGAACTTTTTTTTTAATAAACCTTTTTTTGGTAACCAACATTTTTAAAAGTCATTTTTAACAGGATTTTTGAAATTAAATAAATATATTTTAATTATGACAAAATTATTGTAATCAAAGATTATTTATGATTTTTTTTTCATTTATACATCTGTATATTGACAGAAAACCTACATATAAAAGATTAAATACCTAATTCAGTTTATTTAATTTTATTTAATCCTTTATCAGTAATAAACTATGTCTAGACCATCTAGACCATTTATCACAATAAAGCAGTAGTTTACAGATGATGATTTTTGCTTTTTTTTCCTTCCTCATAAATATAATTAGGCTAATACGGGAAAATCCCAATACTATCATTTTACAGTAACATCCACAACTGCTATTAATAATTAAATATGGTTTTTCAATGAGCATTAAGCAGTCAGGTTGTGTATATAGGGGAGAGTGGTGTGAGCTATAACACCAAACACCAATTATAAATAAGCTAGAGATATGAAAACAGTCATATATATATATATATATATATATATCATATTTACAGATTCTCTGTAAAATATAAAGGATTTACAGGAGAAAAAAAAAACTTTTAAGGTAAGTAATTACAATTTCATGTCTGGATTATAATTCCTGATCATATTAATGCACGGTAAATGACAGATCAGGCATCATCTGAAGATTTTTGTTTAATCTGATGTATAACAAATACATTTATATATTAAATAAATGTGCAATATATGAAATTATATATTATATATTATACAGTATTACAATATATTAATTCATTTCATTAAAAAAATCCATTAAAAAAAAAACAGGGTCTACATTTGACAGAATTTTAAATGACACAATTTTCCATTTTGGACAATTTCCTATTGGCCATTTCGAATAAAGGTGTTTACAGTAAAATGAAGACAGGAGCACAACCATTTAGAATGCAATTTAATGCAATTTGAATGTAAATTGTATTTGAATGCAATTTAAAATGTCCAGGGGTTTTGTTTGGTCACACACCAGCTTGGAACTGGGTGTCAAGTACAGCACACTTTGCACTTGACATTAAATCACCCAATTTAGAAGTAGATTCATTAACTACTTTAATTTGTAGCAGAGAAATATGAGATTCTCTCAAAGTTTGAGACACTGAGTTAACAGATGTTAACAAAATTTAAGATTAAAACAAAATGTGACAACACACACATCTATGTATGCCAGGATTAGAGGATGTGATTTTCCAGCTTTCTCTCTGAACATTTGGATTATCATCACAACATGATGGTGCAGCTCATGCCTCATTTCAGGGCTTCTCTAGCATTTCTAATGCCATTATGTGTTTGAGAGGGACACACACACACACACACACACACACACACACACATATCATGATAGATGAACAGCTCTGTTAATGCACTGAACCAGTGCTTTGCCTCATTGGATTTCTAAGTGGAACTGATTTATGATGAGAGATGATCAGAGTAGATCTGGACAAGATGCTTCAGGGTTTCGTGGTTCTGGACCACCACTGACATTTTAAGGATTCATTTCCCATGGCTCCTTTAGCCTGTCAACCTTCAACAGCTTACAAGCTGCGAATGTTTGTGAAAGGAATTATAAGAAAACAAACACACTTCCTGTCACTAACTCAAAATCGTGCTCCCACTTCCCCTCTCAACCACGAAACATTTCCTCTTTCTATAGATTGCTCTTTTTTCTCCCTCTGTCTTTCTGCCTTGTCTAATCTCTTTAATTACATCTGTTTTCCTGGGCCGCTGAGGCCCTTTGTCCCCCGGCCAGGGGGCTTGTAAAGTGGCACTGCAGCCTGCATCCCTCTGGATGTTTTGTGGGAAGCGTGCCTTTCCAGAGAGGAGAGGATGAGGAAGGGATTAGAGGATCTTTATTCTATTAGAGACACAGTGAGTTTGGCTCATGTGAATGTTTTCTTCACATCTGGCAACTGCGGGAGGCCAGAGAGTATTCTGCACTATGGACAAAATCCAAACTAGGGCGTTTTGGGAGCCAAGTGATGTGAGAAGCGCAAAACATACGTATGTGTGATTGACTTTACTTGTCTGATCATTTTCTGAGAAACAGAGTTGATTTGTCTTTGAGATCTGTAAAGTAAAAACACACAGAGATACTTTGAAGAAAAAGCCCAAATTTATGTAAAATATATAAATTGTCAAGCCCCTGGACTGTTTTTGTTGTGTTTTTGCTCCCCATGTGCTCCGTGACCCAGTTTCTGTCTCCCGTTCATTATGTCATTTGGTTCAGGTGTTCGGTTGGTAGTCCCTTTAATTTAAAAGACAGCCTAGTTCCCTCTTTGTCCGGTGCCTATCACATCCCTTGTGTGCTATGTGTGTGAGTCTCTTGATTAAAGATTAAAGGTTTGTAATCTATTCAACGTGCCTCCTGTCTCCCTGCTCGCTTCCTCACAGTAATGAACCGTGGACAGAACACCGGACCCACATGGTGCTGAATTTCCTGGCGCTTTCCTCCTACAGTTTTCTGTTTTTGTACAGCAAGCATTTTGTTTGCACAGTGTTATCCCATGGATCCCCTCCTTCGCCCGGAATACTCCTCCTCCTGCTGAGCAGGGGAGAGATCACTCAAGGCCATGTCAAGACTGTTCCTGGTCCTCGCTAACCTCCAGCTACCTGGACAATCGCGCCCTGTGCGTTCTACAAAGCCAGTTTAAACTCTGCGACAGAGCGCCAGTCTGAGGGAAGGCCTCTTTGAGCGACCTCGCCGCCTTCGGTGAGTGACACTATGTGATTTTGGTCCTTGCTCACCACTAGTCCATCCCTGAGGGGTGCCACCAGGACCCGCGAGCGGCCCACAGCCCACCAACTCCGTCATGCGGAGCGGCGCGAGGGCCACTGCTTTTCGATGAGAGCTGGAGAGCCCATAGCGAGCTCGACGTAGCCATCGCCGCACGGAGCGACAGAGCCACGGATCGCCACGGAGCCGGAGCCGATGATGACGTCAGTCAAGGTGCTTGAGCCGGCAACAACGCCCACCACGAGAGAAAGCTGCGAATGATGTGTGCGCAGAGAGGAGCTCCGCCCCCTGAACCGTGGCTGAGGATGAGCTGAGTATGGGGCGTGAATGGTGCCACAGCCAGGGAGAGAGGGCTCCAGTTCCCATGTTAAGCCCAGAGAGGGCTCCCGATTCTCCAGTGCCCACTCCTAGAAAGTGCCACCTGGAGCCCACTCCTCCAGAGCGTCATCCTGTTGCCATGTCCTGCCCAAAGGGGGCTCCCAAACCTGAGTTCAGCCCAGAAAGCCCGGAGGCTTACAAATGCCCGCTCTCCCACGCACTCCGGCGGCCGTTCCTCCTCCATGGCTCCTTCCTCCGTTGGCTCCACCATGGGTCGTCATCATGGCTGTGGCCTGGGTCCAGCTGGACTCCTCCTGCTCCGGGTCCCTCCTGTCTCTTCCCTGGCTCCTCCCTCCTTCGTCGCCGCCCTGGTCTCTGTCTGCCCGCTCCCCCCTCCCCTGTGGTAGTGTTACGGCATGGGACGCGCCTTTCAGGAGGCCAGAATTTATGTAAAATATATAAATTGTCATGCCTCTGGACTGTTTTTGTTGTGTTTTTGCTCCCCATGTGCTCCGTGACCCAGTTTCTGTCTCCCGTTCATTATGTCATTTGGTTCAGGTGTGTCTAGTCGTTAGTCCCTAATTGTCTGTGTATTTAAAAAGTGTTCAGTTCCGTGTTTCTTTGTCCGGTGTCTATCGTCATCCCTGTATGCTACGTGTGAGTTCCCTTGATTAAAGATTGTTATTTGTAATTCATTCAACGTCTCCGTGTCTCCTCGTTCCTCACTCCCTCACAGTAGTGAACTGTGACATAAATATTATGAATAAATAAAATGTTTTTATAAAGTTAATAATGTGTATATATATATATTTAGATAAAAAAATACATACATTCATATGAATGCCTATATATAAATATTGCCTATCTATCTATATACTCACACATCAATGATTAATACTTTTATTAATTTATAGTATATATAATTGATAGTTAAATATTATATGAAGTACTTGTCAAAAGTTTGGAAACACTGATTTTGAAATGTTTTTAATGAAGTCTCACACATTTATTTGATCAAAAATACAGTTAAACATTAATATTGTAAAATATTATTACAATTTGAAAGTACTATTTTCTATTTGACTATTTTAAAATGTAATTTGTGTGATACAAAGCTGAATTTTCAGCATCATTACTCCAGTCTTCAGTGTCACATGATCCTTCTGAGATCATTCTAATATGCTGAATATGAATATATTTTACTGTATATAGCTTACTGATGCTGTGTAAATACCAATATATAGTATAAAGGTAACACTTTAATTTAAGGTGTCCTTGTTACATGTACTTACTATAGTATTAGCACAAAATTATGCATAATTAAATATGCAATAACCCTAATCCTAAACCTAACCCTACAGTAAGTACATGTTGTTAATATTATTCAGTACTTAAATGTATAATTACACTGTAACAAGGATGAGTGTAACCAATTTATATATATTATGAATAAATATATTACAAAGTTACATACTGTGGGTGTGTGTATTTTTTTTTCTCCTTGAACCCATGTAATTTTGTACATCTCAAAATAAATAGAATAAAAAATAACAGGGTAAAAATCAAAAAGAGGACATTATATTAAGAAGCTTTTTATTGAAAAGAGACACATACAGTATAAGACTCTGCATCAGTTATAATTTTTCAACACAGTACTGTACAGCTGACACAAACTCAATATAATAACAATAATAATTAGAAATACAACACCGATAATTCGAATCAGAATGATAGTTGTGATGCCAATGGACTGAATAAAGGAACAAATGCAAAACCCAAGTAGTGTGAGAGAGCTCCTCCCCTTTCAGATTAGCATATTCATAAATAATTAATTGGGTCTCTTGGGTTTAAACTTAACATGGAGACTGTCATTGAAATGAGGTAACAAACACAAACAAAACAAAGTAAACAAACACTACGTGTTTCTCCATTTTTACACCTATTTACACAAAACAACGACTGGCGAATGGAAATGGAAAAAACCCCCCCAAAAAACGAGGATATGTTCAAGCAACTTGGAACGTACTGATAAAGCCCCCTTTAAGTCTGCATTATTTGCTTGCAAGGGGTGACGTGATGCTTTGGTTGCTGTTACGGTATTGGTTGGATTTTTGTCTATTTTGCTCATTCATGCTTTCTTTATTCAGTTACAGATGGACAGATGATCCAAAAAGATGTTTTACCCAAAGAGATGAATTAAAAAAAGAAGCAGATGGGAGGCCAGACAAAAAAGAAAAAGAAAAAAGAAGAAATGTTCACAAGTTGATAAAAAGTATTTTTTCATATTACAGTGGCAGACTCTTTAGCGTCACCTGTCAGGGTACAGTCATTTTTATGAAGACGAAGACATTTACACAAGGAAGAGGACATTTACATCCATTCATGCAAAAAGATTAAAAACAAAAACGACTTTTTCCACAGAAAGGATTCAGAGTGGACATTATATTGTGGGTTCTTCACAACAAGTGATCTGTGTTCTGTAGTGCATTTAGTCATAAATAATGGTTATTGTGGTAAAGCCTCTAAAGGCCTGCTACGTTATATACAAGGCGAAAACTGCACCCTTATGAGCTGAAAATCAACATACCTCAATGTTTCTCTCATAGTTTCTATTCTCATGTCCTTCACTAAAGCTTTTCAACTCTCACCGCTTTCCTTTGAAAGCTCTTCGAAAAACTACTTAAGATTCTCTACACAGTCCCACATGTCTATCAACTAGCTTAAAGACTTTCCAGATCCGTTTGTATTGCGGAATATAAATTCTACAACAGATCTTCTCACATCTCAACCCTAAGCCAAGTACCTTCACATTTCTACTACCTAGTGAAGAGTAAAATCAATGGGAGCTAAGATTAAACGATCAAAGCCCATCAAATCATATTATGGAATGAGTCAATATCAAACCCTTCATGGGATCTCCTGTAATGATACAAACGCCCTGAGACAGAGTCTTACATCGGCTTTACGTCTCTCAATAACAACGGCAGCTCAGACTGCTGTGGTGACGTCCAAAACACGGCGAAAAACTATTACTCATGTGTCTACCTGGCTGAATACCTTGGCTTCGTATTGCTTTAATACTCCTTGACACATGATAAAGGAAGAAGATAAAGGCAAGGAGGAAAACTAAGCTATGAAGAACGATTCAGAGAAAGGGAGTGAACTCGACTCAAACAGGCACACTTGCAACTTCAGACTGCGCTGAAACAAGAAGGGGGTGAGGTAAAAATGTATAATGATAACGGCTTTTGTCAGGGGGAGTGTTTTCTTGAAATACTTTTCTATATAGTACACTAAAAGAATGAGAGAGAGAAGGAAGAAGAGTAGAGTATGTACAGATTGGGACTGAAGACCCAGAGAGCCCTTCTCTTCTTTGAGACACATGAGGTTCAGGGCTCTGCAGTGTGAAGTGTGTGAACAGAAACAGACGGAGATGACCTGAGAGAGGCACGTCACTGTATGAAAGCAACGGCCACCATAAGCAGTCTTCAGTCTTTTGTACGACAAAAAGTCCTGCATTTTCCTGATATTCTGTGCCTGATATTCTGTAGAGATTTTAACGATGAACATTTGAGGTCAGACTGAGCTTCAGCCCTGCACTTCTGAATTCTGGGTTATTTCAGTTCATCTGAACCGGTGTCTGCACACTTGATTGTGAGCTGAAGTAAAGGATGGATGGGCGAAATGTGTTTAAAGATTAAATAAAATCTGCTAAATAAAAGCTGGTGAAAATAAAAACATAATTCCCTTTTACTTCTGAGAAACGTAAATCTTAAAACACTTGTTTAAGAATCTTCCATTGGTCCAGTAATGAGCACTTAGACAAACGCTACTCAGCAATGTTAAAACAAAAACAATTTAAAAGACCATGTCAGATTCAACTTAGTACTCAATATTTGGGTGTTTTCCGAAAATTGTCATTACTTCCTTTCACATTCCTTTAAAAAAAAGATATTCTGATGTAAAAGAGCAAGAACAGATGCAAAGAAAAGTCTGAGAGAATGAGATCAGACAGAAAAATCTGTGTCAAAGTGGTTTGATGGAAGTCCAGACGCATGGCGACCAAGTGAAGTTCTCTGGCTCTCCTGGGTCATTTTGAAGATCCAGCGTAAAAGTATCCCATGCTGCCCCATTATTTCCTGTCTTGCTTTGTCATCTATTAGAGACAGGGAGCAGAACGCTGATGTGACACCTGCTCATGAGTTACCAAATCCACACTCTATTCTCCCATCATGCACTTGGTAGCTTAAACTGGCGCAGTCAGAAAAGTCCGGGACTGAATTAAGTTTTGTTCCACAATGCAGCGAGACACTGGATGTGGGACATTCTCCCAAAAACAAAAGAAATGGATGTCACATGATTGGCCAAGCCCTTGCCATGAAAACTTTTTCAACCAGTAGGACTGTAAAGTCAGGCAAACACAGTAGCTCTGCTCATGCTTCATCATCGTCATCATCAGTGTCAGGGTCTTTCCCTTGAGTCTGGTATAGTCTCATGATTCTGCTGTAGTGGTGGAGCTGTACATATGAAGGTGTGTGTAGGGAGGGAGGAGGAGTGCTGACCAGAATACATGTTCATGTGTATGAGTGTACTTCTCATATAACTGCACTGTTCATGCTGCTGCAGCTGTTATTGCGGTTATTGTTCCTGCGTGACAGGTTTGGTGTGGCCATGAGCGGGTAACGCTCGTCAGGACAGCCGTACTGAAGGAGGACGTCCATACACTCCTGACTGTTAGCCTGCCGTGCGTATGCCAGTGCAGTATTGCCGTGAGCGTCCCGTGCCATGATGTCAACGCCGTACTAGAGACAGATAAAGAAAGTTAGCAAGAGAACATACTATAATTATGATCCTAAGACCAGAAAATAACATTTAAAGGCAATTTAAACATTTAAAATGACATTCAAATAATGAAAATTTGAGTAAATGAGGGAAAGCCATGTGCTGTCAGCTGCCATGTGTTATACCTGCACCTCTGCATATGCATCATTAAAACAGTTATTTTTATTCAAATTATAAATATTGTTTTAATATTGTAGCAATATTTTAATGAGGTCCCTTATATTAACACTGAGCAAAGAATTATTGAAAAGTGGGGTAGTTAAAAAACTAGATTTGAACAAACTGAAAAGAGAGAAAGGCTTAACAGTAAAAATAGGACAGACAGACAGACAGACAGACAGACAGATAGATAGATAGATAGATAGATAGATAGATAGATAGATAGATAGATAGATAGATAGATAGATAGATAGATAGATAGATATAGATAGATAGATAGATAGATAGATAGATAGATAGATAGATAAAACTATGTCAGAACAAATTCATCTTGATAATGTCAGATAACTTTGATAGAAAGATATGTAACAAAACATGGTCAGGTCAAAGTGTCAAATCCAATTTTTGGTCCCAAACTTTTTATCAATTTTACTGGTAGTCCACTCTATGAAGAATTTTTGGGTATAATATGTCAGAGTTTACTTTAATTTGCTATCCTCACATACATAAATGAACTATAGTGTCCTGCACCCACTAGTAAAAAATAAATCGATCGATCGATATAGATAGATCGATCGATAGACAGATGGATAGATCGATGAATCGATGGATAAATAACAAAAAGATACAAACAGACTTTTAAATTCTAAGGGCCACAGAGAAGGTAGTACTTTTTTTTTTAACATTTCCTATTTTTAATAATATTTTTTAAATAATCGTCTACATCAGTATGATGATGATTTCTGCCCTTTCAAAAACCCTTACCAGATGGTTATCCATCTGCACAATAATGTTTGATGCCTTCCCTTGAAATTTGTAAAATACTTGATTAGAGCTTTAGAACCATATAGCACAATTTATTTAGACTTAGTAGTAAATGTACAAACAAAACACTTTATGGACTTATTCTTATTTTATGTACAAATGTTTTTGCTGATGACCTTTGTTGACCTTAATCCCATCATACAAACACCATAAATGTTAACTATTGTAGTTAACAATCATGTCTGTTCCATTTTTTATTATTGCTGAAATTACAGAGCTGAACTTGCTTGCTAGTCAGCTGACAGACCAGCTGAAAGTTGTACAGCATATTGAATTGACAGATATTCACTCTTGGTGTGAACAGACCAATCGACTGAGACCCGTTGAGCTTTTTAGGTTTCACATTTGCTCAAACTAGGGCTGGGCGATATATCTCATGCGATATCGAAGGCGATTCATCTGCGATAATGAACGCGATATTGCGTAGCTTGTCAGTGAACTACGGCTCTGTGTATTAAATGCCGCTCAATTTGAAAACAGGTGATGGAGATTTACCGCTAATCAAGGAACCGGCTTTACTGACGAGATGCGCATGCATATCGCATGAGATATATCGCCCAGCCCTAACTAAAACACACATCCTGGCCAGCAGTTTGTTGTGCGATTAAAAAAAAAAAAAGTGTAGTTCTTACCCATATGAGCAGTTGCGTGATCACAACATTCCCCTTGCGGCAGGCCAGGTGCAGGGCTGTCCGGCCATCACCTTCCCCACAGGTTTCGTTGACCTCATCTCTGGAGCCGTGGGCCAGCAGTATGACCACGAAGCGCAAGTCTTCCTCCGCCGTGGCCCGCAGTAACTGCTGTCCTAAAGTCAGCTCTGTGCACGTCAGCGATGCCAAAAACAACTTCTGCTCATATTTGGCTCTGATCCAGCGCTCACGTTCCTCTCTGAAAGCACACACACACACACACACACACACACACACACACAGAGAAACCAGATTTAGGCTCAGGACTGAATTAATGCTGGGCTGTCAACACATGGTTCACACCGGTGGCATGTTTTGATCTGGCTCTCATTCCAACTGACATTTAAAATTTGATGGGATTCGTGTACAGCTTTTTGACTTTGTTCCCAGTCCTGCGCCAAACATTTACTAGCTTTCACATCTCCATTACACACAGCAGCATCTAGACCTTAATACACTAGAAAAATATTATACTGAGCAGAACAGAAACAATACAACCACAGGAGACATTCTGAACGGTTGCTGTCTGTGTGTGAATTTATGTCTCACTTCATGGACTGTAAAGGCTGCAATACATTCAAAAGATCTTTTTTTCCCTCGCTTATGGGTAGAGATGAGCGATACGGTCAAAAAATTATCACAATAAAATTTGTCAAATCAGTCGATATCGATAATTATCATGATGAATTTCAAATCTTTATTTTTTTTCAAGTTTGAAGGCAGATTTTTGCTCCTCAATGAAAGTTGTAGAAACCAGACCATAAATTGTGGTTTTAAACAACTCTTTATGGTCAGAACATGAGAAACACTACACGTTGAATTCTTTATACTTTTTCTGTCATTTTTCTTTAACAAAATAAATATCTTAATTGAAAAAAATATTTCTTATTTTCTGCATGTTCTAATGAGTGAAAAATCATGAAACAGGTTTGTGTTGCCTGACTTTGATGACATGTATCTTCAGCACAATTTGCAGTGCAGGCTGCAATATTAATAATATAACATTTTTTTGTCTCTTAGAAATGCATATTTGACAGTAGCTTGAGTTGACAGTAGAAGTAGCTTGAGTTAGGATGCTGATGTAAATTTATGTTCAATAAGAAAACTGCACAATACCGTAGTACAGTTAGTGTTACTACAGTAAATCCATGATAAATGATGGCGATTTGTATACTGTAAAGCCTTCTGACTGTATTGTTGCACAGTGTTTCTCCTGTTTGTCAGCACTGTTTCATCTGGCTTTAAACTAGTTTAAATCACCAAGTCATTTGTAATACAAACGGTCCAGTTTTTGGCGCGGTTCACAAGAGTAGTGCAGTTTCGTTCCATTTTTGGCACCTCAACATTATATCAAACTCTTGTTATTGTTTTATTTAGGAAAATTATATTGCAATAATTATCGTTATCATTTTATTGCTCATCCCTACTTAGGGGTAAAAAGAAGTTTGAAATACCCGAGCAGCGGCATACTGTTAGCTTTTGTTTTTTTTTAGTTTTTTGCTTTCTTTGCGCACAAAAAGTGTTCTCGTAGCTTCGGAAAATTACAGATGAACCACTGATGTGACATGGACAGTTTTAACGATGTCCTCACTACGTTTCTGTGCCTGGGAACATTTCAGTTGCGTTGCTGTCTATGGTGGGTCAGGAAGCTCTCAGATTTCATCAAAAATATCTTAATTTGTGTTCCAAAGATGAGTGAAGGTCTTACTGGTTTGGCACGACATGAGGGTGAGTAATTAATGACAGAATTTAAATTTTTGTGTGAACTAGCTCTTTAAAGCAAGCACTTTACAGTATTAAACACGAAGAAACAATGTTAGTGTGGCTTTCAATTAGAACTATAACTTCTGTTTTTACTATAAAGCAGCTCTCCAGTGTGTTCATATTTTGCAAATTATTGCAGGTCTTTTGAAGGTGTTTACGAGCCAGAGTGAAAACTTGTGGACAGTTTCTCTTTCAAACTCCTGAAATGAACTCCAAACTAACAGTTTGGCTTGATTTTGTTTGTGATGTCACACCAGTTTGATTCTGCTTGTATATCAGGGCCTTAAGAATGCACAGGGTTAATGAAAAACAAACAGAGAGAAAGCAAGCAATACACTGAAGTGGCCGAATGAAGCGGCATAAAAGTGTAAGAACGCGAGTGTGTGTTTGACAGGGTAACCACGAACAGGAGAGGGCCATCAGCAATCGTTGGATCGTTTACAGCATCCCCTCCTCAAACTGTGCTATGGTAGCACTTAATCTCTGTTAATCCCCGCAGAGTAAACAGCCTTTCTCAGACAATTTGGGATTAGTTCAGCTTCAGCTCCTATCTGAGGGGCAGAGGGAGTTCTGATACCCCAGAGGAGGGGAAGGGAGTTGGGCAGGGGATATTGAGCTGTTCCCTAAAACACAGCTGCCCCTCAGGAAGTCCAAACCCATGACACCAAAGAACAGACATCCTACTGTCACAATTCCTCCTCAAAAGGAGCATCTGGACAGGAACAAAGTGGACAGACAATGATCACAGACGTAAGGACAAAAATCCATCTTAAACACCAACGGAGTCACTTCCATTTTCAGGTTTTGATGAACAGACCTTGCCTTAGGCATCTGATTTAATATAAATGAAAACTATCTTGTGATGGAGAAGTATAGTCTAGAACTTGTGAAAAGATGTATTTTCAACATTTCATCATCTGAATGATTGACAATTCCGGGAAAAGGTACCCGAATGTATGATGGACTGTACTTTTATGCCTCACAACAGTTTTATTTTTATTTATTTTATTGTGTGAGCTAGTGATAGACTCATTTTTTGGCTAATTTACTGCCCAATATTTATTTCAAAATATACAGGTGCATCTCAACAAATTAGAATGTTGTGAAAAAGTTCATTTTTCTTGTAAGTTATTTCAAAAAGTGAAACTTTCATATATTTTAGATTCATTGCATGTAAAGTAAAACATTTCAAAAGTTTTTTTTGTTTTAATTTTGATGATTAGAGCTTACAGCTCATGAAAGTCAAAAATCAGTATCTCAAAATATTAGAATATTTACATTTGAGTTTCAATTAATGACCATCCATACAGTATAAATTCCGGGTATCTCTTGTTCTTTGAAACCACAATAATGGAGAAGACTGCTGACTTGGCAATGATCCAGAAGACGAACACTGACGCCCTCCACAAAGAGGGTAAGTCACAGAGGGTCATTACTGAAAGGTGTGGCTGTTTACAGAGTGCTGTATCAAAGCATATTAAATGCAAAGTTGACTGGAAGGAAGAATTTGGGTAGGAAAAGGTGCACAAGCAACAGGGATGACTGCAAGCTTGAGAATACTGTCAAGCAAAGCTGATTCAAACACTTGGGAGAGCTTCACAAGGAGTGGACTGAAGCTGGAGTCAGTGCATCAAGAGTCACCACGCTCAGACATCTTCAGGAAAAGGGCTACCAAGCCACTTCTGAACCAGAGACAACGTCAGAAGCATCTTACCTGGGCTGTGGAGAAAAAGAACTGGACTGTTGCTCAGTGGTCCAAAGTCCTCTTTTCAGATGAAAGTAAATTTTGCATTTCATTTGGAAATCAAGGTCCCAGAGTCTGGAGGAAGAGTGGAGAGGCACAGAATCCATGTTGCTTGAAGTCCAGTGTGAAGTTTCCACAGTCAGTGATGATTTGGGCTGCCATATCATCTGCTGGTGTTGGTCCACTGTGTTTTCTGAAGTCCACAGTCAACGCAGCCATCTACCAGGAAATTTTAGAGCACTTCATGCTTCCTTCTGCTGACAAGCTTTATGGAGATGCTGATTTCATTTTCCAGCAGGACTTGGCACCTGCCCACACTGCCAAAGGTACCAAAAGCTGGTTCAATGACCATGGTGTTACTGTGCTTGATTGGCCAGCAAACTCGCCTGACCTGAACCCCATAGAGAATCTATGCCGCAGCCATATCACCCTGCAGCCCAAGACCGGTTGCCCACAGAAGCTAAGCAGGGCTGAGCCTGGTCAGTACCTGGATGGGAGACCTCCTGGGAAAACTAGGTTGCTGTTGGAAGAGGTGTTAGTGAGGCCAGCAGGGGGTGCTCACCCTGCAGTCTGTGTGGGTCCTAATGCCCCAGTATATTGACGGGGACACTATACTGTCAAAAAGCACCGTCTTTCGGATGAGACGTTAAACCGAGGTCCTGACTCTCTGTGGTCATTAAAAATCCCATGACACTTCTCGTAAAAGAGTAGGGGTGTAACCCCGGTGTCCTGGCCAAATTCCCTCCACTGGCCCTTGTCAATCATGGCCTCCCAATAATCCCCATCCACTTGATTGGCTCTATCACTCTCTCTCCTCTCCACCTATAGCTGGTGTGTGGTGAGCGCACTGGCGCCGTTGTCCTGTGGCTGCCGTCGCATCATCCAAGTGGATGCTACACACTGGTGGTGGTTGAGGAGAGACCCCCCACATGATTGTAAAGCGCTTTGGGTGTATAGCAATACACAATAAAAGCGCTATATAAATGCCTCATTCATTCATTCATTCATTCATTCTATGGGGTATTGTCAAGAGGAAGATGAGAGACACCAGACCCAACAATGCAGATGACCTGAAGGCCGCTATCAAAGCAACCTGGGCTTCCATACCACCTCAGCAGTGCCACAAACTGATCACCTCCATGCCACGCCGAATTGAGGCAGTAATTAAAGCAAAAGGAGCCCCTACCAAGTATTGAGTACATATACAGTAAATGAACATACTTTCCAGAAGGCCAACAATTCACTAAAAATGTTTTTTTATTGGTCTTATGAAGTATTCTAATTTGTTGAGATAGTGAATTGGTGGGTTTTTGTTAAATGTGAGCCTAAATCATCACAATTAAAAGAACCAAAGACTTAAACTACTTCAGTCTGTGTGCACTGAATTTATTTAATACACGAGTTTCACAATTTGAGTTGAATTTCTGAAATAAATGAACTTTTCCACGACATTCTAATTTATTGAGATGCACCTGTATATTATATTGCATTAATAATAAATACTGTGTAAATAATATTCACACATTTTCTTTAAGTGAAAACTTTTCATTTAAATAGTGTAGAAAATGAATATGCAAAAGTTACTTATGTGTACATCTATTTAATTCATGTGTATATTATTGTCCAGTTGTCATTAAAAAACTCCACAGAGGTCAACCATTAGTGCAGTGGTTCTCGACCAGGGGGTCTCCGCAAACTTCAATAAGTCTTACAATTATTTCAAATTATTTAAATTTAGTTATAACAATCTTATTTAAAATGCCAAAAAGTGACCAAAAATAAAGATAATGTAACTGACTTTTAAAAAAAACTATTATTATTATTTTTTTATTATTATTATTACAACAAAAGTAGATATATAACAAGAAATACATATCAAGTTCCAAATATGGTCTTTGGACACAGGCGACCTTGGAGTCAAAAAGGTTGAAAAGCACCGCACTAGTGTGTAAATCTAATCTATCACTGTAAGTGCATTAAAAACCACCAATTATTTTAAATAAAACAAACATTTAAATATTAAAATAGATTGCAAATATTATGCTTAAAGTGATAAAAAATTACCCAGTTTACACGATGGGCTTTGAAAGATGAACTCAACTGTGGCTCAAAGGGTTAACCTCAGACACCCCGATTACAAATTAGCCATGTATGGATGTCAAGGGCCAGAGTGCAGAGGAGATAACATTTTATCAGAGAGGCAGATGGATAAAATAGGTAATCAATAGCCCAGGGGATCGATGGTTTAGTGACATCCTTCTTAATCAAAGCAGCAAAGCCATGCTGACGGACCTGAACCCCCCACAGCACACTCAAAGATTTTCTGTCTAAGGTCACAGCTAGCAACACGCCTCTCAGTCACAAGTGCACACACACAAACATGGCACACATGGGAAAGAGGCAAGTAGCAATCACCTGTTGATATAAAACTAAAGTCACACATTTGACTATAAGCATAACGTCTGGTTCATTTAGCTTTACTTTGACACTGAGGATGACAGGAAGGGGCCGTCCAAGCAATTTGCAAAGCGACCAATAAGAGTTCACTTCTTATGAGACTAGTCCTGCTATTTTTCCAGTTGTATTTACATGCACACACACAATCACATGGTCCTTCAGAAATTAAATATGCTGGATTGGTGCTCAGTTATTAATTATTAATTATTATTATTATTAATCGTTCTTATTATTAACATTGAAAAAAGTTTTTGGTGATTAATTATTTTTTGAAATCTGTGGCGTTTTTTCAAGATTCTTTGATCAAAAGAAAATTCAAAAGAAAAGGATTTATTTGAAATGGAAATCTTAACATAAATGTCACTTTTGATCAATTTAATGCATCCTTGCTGAATAAAGTTAATTTCTTTTCTTTTTTCTTTTAATCTTTCTTATAACAATGCTAATAATTCACAGTCTAAGAGTTTTTTGTACATACATACATATACATATATATATATATATATATATATATATATATATATATATATATATATTAATTATTCCAAACTTTTGACCAGTGAATAGGACAAAATGCAATGAAATGCAATTCATTCAGACCAATCATATAGCACTAAAGTGCAGACAGTATCAAGAAACTTAAACAGAAATTCCAGCATTGATCATTTGATTCACAGTAGGAGCAGCAGAAAAAACACAGGAGGGATGAAAGAGCAGGAAGGGGAGACAGGGGAGAGAGGAGTCCAGAGGAGGAGAGAAAAGCCGCAGCTTCTGTGGGAAAGTTGAAGAATTTTATTAACTGTGTGTGTTTTGAGAGGGGGGTCTAGCAGCACGGAATGTTCCGGGTGCTGCTGGTCAGCCCAGGGTGAGTGAGAGGGCTGGCACGAGGGCCACGGACCACAGCCCCCACACAAAGCATCCTAGGAGCCATGGAGGAGGGAGATAGAGGAGGGGAAAACAGAGAGGAAGAGGCTCGGCAGGGTCTCCCCACTACCCCTCTGCCTCTCTGTGTCCAGAGGAAATGTGGAGCACTTCACTGCCCTCTGAAACGCATGCCTTCCCCAGTTAGCAGCGTTGCTAAGGGCCAAGCCCGGCTGGCTAATGGGAAAAAAAAAACATTTTTGCAGATAACCTCTTTTGCAGATAATCTCAAAAACCTTATATATAAAAAGTAACATGGCTCATAGCTTTTGTGGGGCATGTTTTGATTGTAATTACTGTTCAATCTATAAACTTTGAGGAAGACAGTAGCATTTACTGTTTGATTGTCTCTCTGAACGTGCACAAACACACACACACACACACACACACACACGGAGTGTAAATGGCAAACAAAAGGCAACAAAAACAGTTCAGAAGTCATGGTGACTAGTGTAAAGGGAGAGGATGGGCGGCACGAATGAAAATCTCGGAAAAGACACACACACACACACACACACACACACACAAACAGGAGAAAATAGGTCACCTGCTGCCTCCTATTCTTGTCTTAAAGCCCACCCTACCACTTTAAATCACACACACACATAAAATACCCTGTACAAAAATAACTACCTTGTCTTTGTATGTCAAAATCACAAATGAAGTCAAGCAACAATACTGTATGATGACAAGATAATCACATACAAATGTGAAAAATAAAAGAGCAAATGATACCCAGGGGTCAGATCAGGAGCTGCTTACCACCTGGTGTCAGCAGGAAAGGGTAATCAGGGCATGGACACACACGGACACACATACACACGGACACACACACACGGACACACACACAAAATCATTATTACCTCATCTGAATCTTGGGGAATTTGTCCTTACATAGGAAGACGGCTAATTGAATTAATTAGCAACTCTGTTCCATGACTGTGTATCACTGTGTGTGTGTGTAGGCATACTGGGGAGAAAATGCTGCTAAGCAGACTGCAGGTTTCAGCAGGAGTTTAATTAAAAATTACTGGCCATGCATGTTAGATCCAAAATGGCTACCTGTAATAAGTCAACATGTTTGAACCTAATGTAAAATTCCCTTAATTTTTGGGCAAAAAAATGACTGTGACAACCAGTTTCTTGGTCAATGAAAAATGAGAGTGCCTACGAGAAAAAAATCATATTTTAAAAAAATCATTTAAAATACATGTGCAAAGTTCTTACAAATGTACTCTTTGTATTCATATAGGTTTTATATGGCCTTGAAAATCTAAATTTGAGCAAAATTTCATCATAATGACTCTAAATATGTGATTCTGGAGCACAAAACCAGTCATAAGGGTCAATTTTTTGAAAACGAGATTTATACATCATCTGAAAACTGAATAAATAATCTTTCCATTGATGCATGGTTTTGCTAATATTTGGCTGAGATACAACTATTTGAAAATCTGGAATCTGAGGGTGCAAACAAATCAAAATACTGAGAAAATCGCCCTTAAAGTTGTCCAAATGAAGTTCTTAGCAATGCATATTACTAATCAAAAATTAAGTTTTGATATATTTACTGTAGGAAATTTACAAAATATCTTCATGTTACATGATCATTAATTAATATCCTAATGATGTTTGGCATAAAAGAAAAATGGATAATTTTGACCCATACAGCGTATTTTTGGCTACCCGTACATTTCTTTATCATTATTTTAATAAAACAAAAAGCATTTTTATAAATATTGTGAACTATTAATTAATAAATATCTTTCTTTCTTTATTTTTTGGGAGGTAGTACCATATGATATTTTATGAAAAACTAATAGTGACTTGTCAAAAAAGGTGACATTTTCTGAAATTTAAAGATACTTATAAAATATACTGCTTATATACTGCTAATATTTCACTGCGTATTACTTACATTGCCAAACTACAAACTACTCAAGAATACCATCCTTTTAATAAGTTTTCGTCCTTTTTTCTTTATTATGATATCAGGGCAGTAAGTCCATGACTCAAAGTTTTGACACTATGACCCCCAAAAATATCAAAATTAATTTTAATTCAAAAATTAAAAACATGTTTACCACAAAAGCGGTGCATTCAATCCATTGTACTTATGAATTGAATGTTTCATGCATTCTGAATAAATTAATAGATATATTAATAGACAGAATTATAAAAAAGTACATTGTGTGTCATTGACTACACAGTAAAACCATAAAAAAATAATGTGGGCTTTGCTTTAAAACATGTAAGAATCTTTAGAATCGTTGTCATTTTAATTTTTAATGAAAGTGGTTTCATTATAGTAACAGTAATTGTAGTCACAGTTATTTTGATACAAACTACTATTACAGTGTTTGTAAAGCTGTGTTCATGGCAAACATCTGTTTGCTTGACAGCTTCATTAAAGTGTGCTGCACTGCTGTTTTGAGACGTTTACCTGAGGGGAAGGCGAGGGATGAGACCGTAGCCTCATCGCCGCTGGAATGCAACAGGCCGGGTCACAGGGGAATTATCGGGAGTCTACATCAATCCCTTGTCAGGATGGTTTCCTGTTTGCGAGTGTGTATGCGCTTCGTGTTCTCCCTGGACGATCACTTTGTGGGCTTGTGTTTACCCACTTGCCAGCGCTTCCTGTCCAGCTCAAAGCCGGCGGCTGTTTACCCAACACTGACAGGCGTCCGCTAATGCAGTCGCCTGTGACAGGACAGCCCTCCAGCTGCCACTGGCCCCAGAGATCCCCCACCCCAAACACACACCTCTGAACTTCTGAGAGAGCTCAGAGAGACCACATATCAGATGTTAACTACCTCGTGTGAGTGAGATCACCAATTTCAGGTTGTACCGAGTAAAGAAAGAGAAATTCATAGAGAAGAGATCGACGCTGATGCTCTTTTCTTTCAGGCTAATTATACCACTAATTCAGCTCATTAGTACCCTACTGACTCACAGGTAATGAACTCTGACAGGCTAAATCTGTCAAACAGACAGCGGTGCACATTTACCTGCACATGCGCAGATGCAGACATGTATGCTCATTCATCTCAGTGCTTTAACCCTTACTTAAAGACACACATGCCTACCTTAAGTCTTTACATGTCTCAAATACATCTCTTGTGACCAATCAGTGATCAGATTTTGTTAGATTACTTTCACATGGCATTGTGTCACTGCATGTTGCCATGATAAAAAATGTTCTAAAATGAGTGTGTAAAGCTTGTTCCAAAGTTTTCAATATGTCAATTGTTCTTATAGTTTCTTAACATATATGGCAAAGTTTAAACTCTTGTTTTGGTGCATAAATACAGTCAAACCAAAATTATTCAGACACCAGATATAATTTTTGATATTTTTTTACTAGTGGGTGCAGGACACTATAGTTCATTTATGTAACTGAGGATAGCAAAATAAACTAAACTGTGACATATAATACCCAAAAATTCTTCATAGAGTGGACTACTAGTAAAAAATGTATTTAACACTTTGACCTGACCATGTTTTGTTACATACCTTTCTATCAAAGTTATTTGATATTATTAGGGGTGCGCTGATCCGATATTCAGTATCGGTATCGCTCCGATACTGGCATTTTTTTGCCGGATCGGGATCTCGGTCAGACGAGGCCGATCCAAATCCGATATTCTGCGTATACTATTCTGTTTTTGTTAAGCCCCACGAAAGCCACAAAAAACATTGTGCTTTATAATGATTTTTTCGCGCACTATACTTCAAGGGTTCTGAAGTCGTTCCATACAGATTAATATTTACCTAAGTCAAGTTCACATAACTCTTTGCTCCGCTGCGGCTGTCTGTCATTCTCCATTCAGCGTTCAAACTGCGGGTCGCGTTCGGTTCCTACAGTCAAAACGACGAAACTCTCTCCAAGATTATTAACTGTTCCTAATATACTTGATCTGTAAATAAAGATAAATGATTTTGCATAAAAGTACTTTATCTTGCTGGAGTTTGCTGTTTCTAAATAGTGTTAATTTTCTACCGCGTGTCTGTTAGATCACAACACTGGTGTAGAGAGCACTATGAATTGTTCTTCACAAGCACAGTAACTGAAATTTAAAACTGTTAAAAGAAAAGGCTCAATAAACTAACGCACAGATTTAATACACTGCGCATTATTATCTCTTCACTTTGTGCTTTGCACTTCTTGCGGGGGCGGTATTACTTCGAGGGCATCATTCTGCGCACGGGATGCGCATATGCGCTTTGTGCCGCTCTGTATTGGAGCCTTTCATATTATAATACTTTTGCGCAATGAAAAATTATTAATAGCCTTTCTTGTTTATCTTATCTATCATATGTTGCTGCTTCATTACTGTGCTGTACATTTAAACGAAATGTCTTTTGATTTATATTATATATTTATAAATAAATATTACTTGTTTTTCATTAATGTATTTTACAACAATACAAAGAGTAATGTGTAACATTTTACCAGATTTAGTCCTACACTTATTCA
>JAFVLL020016363.1:0-38656 GCA_021397915.2 Tor tambroides
GGGAGAAGCAGATAAAATATTCCTACCTTTCCTTTCTTCTCGGTGTCCTGTAGCTCTGAGTTGCACGATTAAAGCAGTCTGTTTGAGTTTTCTTCACCCCTTCTACACATTAGCAAACAACATGATATCCAGCCGCAGTAAATATCATCTCTCCGCATATTGGAAAATGTTCTCATTACCATATTTCTGAGTGATGAAAAAGCAGGTCAAATATCCTCAAGGCTCCATACAAGGAAAACAAGATGTGTCTGGACACTTGTGGAAGGATCAATAATCTTTAGTCACAGAAGCATGGTTTGCTAATCAGAGGCAGGTGGTGTTCACGGGAGTGGGATGTTTTCATTCTAGAGATCATTTGATTGGTTATAAGTTCGGCCAGTGGACACACACGAGCTAAAAGACACAACACTCCAATTCTAGTTTAATTCCATCACATCTTTAACATTTTTATAGTTAAAAGTAATTCTCAGGAAATGGTTAAAATAGTCAAATTTGAGATGGGAATAAAAAAAAAAACTATATTTTTAATTAATGTATTTATTTATTTTTAATCATTTAACTTTAAAAGGTTGCCACTTAACTTACTAAAACTTGAGAATTATACTAATTTATATTTATTTGCAATATCTCATTTATTGCTCTTACATTAAAAAAATCTAATTTGACCCTTTTTTAAAAATTGCAATTGTTTTATCATGTAATTATTAATTAGAAATGATCAAATTTATGTAAAATATGTACAATTATGAATTTAATCAGAAAATGTGTAAAACATCTTTTAAAAAGCCTGAAATATAATAAAAGCATAAAATATGATTTTAATAGCCATTTTAAAAGATCACATAAGATTAAAAACAGGTAAAATTAGATTTTTCAATGTAAGAGCAATAAATGGGATATTTCAAATAAATCAATAAATAAATAAATGTTTATTGTAAAATATCTTTTGCAAGTTAGGCTAAATATAAATGTGACTAAGTTCAACCAGTTTTGATTTAATTTAACTAAAAACTAGAAAAAATTGTGTTAATTAAAATAAAGCTGAAAAAAATTAATATTAGATGAAAAAAAACTCTAAAAACTTCAATGAAAAAATATAAATGTAAATGTTGTCTTGAAACAAAATAAGTTGAAGTACTAAAATGACTAAATCTGTAATACAAAATTAAAGCTAAATAGAAATATTTAAAAAGTAGTAATAATAATAAAAATGACAAATGCACGTCAAATTTCTGATGCAGACACATTCATTTTCTGTGAAGCTGCTTTGAAATGATATCATGAAAAGTGCTACGTGAATTGAACTGAACAAAGTTCAAATGAAAACTGAAAACAAAAAAAAATAAATAAATAAATAACACTATAACTTATATAAATTACAAATTTTGTCTTGGCAACTGACACAATATACTAAGTATTACTAATAAGTATTACTAAAATTGAAATAAAAATAAAGCTGATTTTAAAAACTGAAAAAAAAAACTAAAATAAAAACTGAAAATATAAAAATGAAAGCTAGCCTAATTCAAAATATTTGGAATTATGACAATAATATATAAATATTACTAAAAGTGGCCTAACACTGCTAAGTTCAGTATCCTCATATAAAACTCATTGTGACACAAATGGCACCATTTCCTGAGAATGAACCGTAAACAAGTCACATTCATGAAATAAACAAACAGACCTGCACTTGAACTGTAAAATCAAGAGATCACTTCTGCACTGACAAGGTCAACTCACTCCTGTGACAGAGAGAAAGCTGCATAGCTAACTTTTAGCCATGGGTTGTCATTGACCTCTATAGATCTGTAATGGCCATTGGCACTACCGGTGTACATTTCATGCTTTAATTCATCCTCCCGAGGGACTCCAGCACTGAATCTACAACAGCAAATCAACTATTCACACATCTCCGAGGAGGTGGTCGACTCGCTCCTCCGTGCTAATGTCTTTTTTCGGTGTCTTTTATCAATGATGTCACCGGACTAATAAAGCGCGCGAAGCTTTCCCGTGAGGCGGGAAGGAGGGCCGCGTGAGTTCATGCGATCGGTGACTGACACCTCCTCCCGTTCAGATCAGAGAGAGAGAGACGCTACGGACTGTCAGGTCACATAAACGCCTGTCGCTGTCACCCACCGGCCCGAATGACGCTGACAGGGAGGAGGAAAGAGAGAGAATGAGCGGGAACCGCACATTAGCATTCAGGTGAGGCGGAGAGGAGGTTAAAACTAAAAAAATAGTGCTGCAGTGATGACGGATTTTTGGAAGTTCGCATCACCCGGTTCCCTCGACAAAAAAACGGTACGATTTTCCGTTGGGTTTTAGATTATTGCAGAAAATAAGCTCTGGGACCGACAAAGGCTTATGGTGCTAACACATTTTGTTCATCATGGTAATGTTCATCATGATAATGTTTACCTCATTATGTTCATAATGAGATAAACTTTTATCAACCTGAAATTTTATGAATTAAGCCTTAGTTCTTAAAATTTATATGTATGTATATATGTATGTAAATATAATATATGTGTGTGTGTGTGTGTATATATATATATATATATATATATATATATAGTTAAGCTAGATGCAACATTTCTGATTAATTTAGTTTAACTTGGCATACCTAACTAAAACAACTAAACCTAAAACTGAAATAAAAATTATAAAAAAAACTATATAGACTAAAAATGACAAAAACACACAAAATTACTAAAACTCTGACTAAAAATAAATTAATAAACTATAAAAATAAAAACTGATTCAGAATATTAATAAAAAAACTATAGTAGTATCTCGATGATTCTCAAATAACACCATAAACTGCAAGAATTATTTTCTAAAAAAGTTTGTTTATCTTGTTTTTTAGTAAAATATAAGCATTCTTAAATCAAGATACATTTACTTGAAGTAAAAAGTCTTGTTTTCTCAAAAAATCATGACAATTAAGTGACATTGTGCTTAAAACAATAACAAATATCTGCCATTGAAGTAAAAAAAAAAAAGTCATTTAAATATTTAATAAAATAAAAGTCCTTTGAATTAAGTTTATTTTTCTTACCCCAATGACATGGTTCCTTGAATAATCTGGCAAATTTGATCATTTAAAAACATGTTTTTATTTTAGAAAACAAGACTTAATATCTTAAATCATTTTGATTGTCAAGTAAATGTATGATTTTAGGTTTAGATACTTGAACTGTAAAACAAGTAAACAAAAAAACTGAATATGAAAAAAAACTAAGGTTAAAATACAATAAACAGAAGTAATCTAATCGCAGCCTACAAATGAATCACAATCGGCATGACTTCAGTCACCGCCATTAAGCTTCAACAACTCTTTCAGTCTTTATTTAAAAACATTTTCACTGAAAGTTTGAGGTCAGATATACCAAGAGTGCAATTATAAATTCAACTTGGCTGTGAAAGCGATTAGTGAGTATAGATGAGTTTACCTGTTCATCAGGATGAGGTTTAATATCCATGGCAACCTATATAGTCACATTTAGACACTTGTTAGCAGCCACCTTTTTCAAGACAAGTAAAAGCTTAAAAAAACACAAGGAGGTATTACTGATGTAGTTTAGGTTGTTGGACAAAATGTGAAAATGTATTGAGCTTGTGTTCAGTACAAACCTTATTCCATTCAAAAAACCCATTACTTCAGGATCAAGGAACCAGAAGTGCTAAAATGCTCCTTTCAGGGTTTTGTCCTGCAAAAATAAGTCATTCCAGCAAAAATTTATAAGGAAAAAAGCAAGTTGAGATGAGGATCGCACACCAGCCCAAATCTTTAACTGTTCAGCCACACGACTCCATATGAGCGCTGCTGTGAATCACCCGAACTCCCACAACAGAAAGAAAAGCAATTAAACATTTACAGGGAAAAAGTTCTAAGCCTGCTAAAGGATGTGCACAGATTTCAATCCCGCACGCCGTGAAGTCTAGCCTGACCCATAAAGCAAAAATGAGAGCGCGATCCAGGCCGGTCCGTCTACAAATCGCCACTCTGTCAATGAGAGAGGTGTTGTTTACCAGGAGTCTCTTGAGGACATGAAGAAGCAGCTTCCTGCACTCTCCATCACTGAGTCATTTTCAGCCAGGCACCAGATTTCACACTCATCTGCTTCATCCCAGTGGGCTTTACTGTGGGCAGCTAAGACGCTACGCTAACAGTCACAACAGACTCCAGAGTGCTCCAGATTCACTGCTCCAAATGGACGTCCAAGTACAAACAATGCCGACTAATATAGGAGCACTTCAACTGAGTAATGCGTGTGTGTGTGTGTGTGTGTGTGTTTGTGTGCATGCATTTTATTCTTGTATCTATTGCTCAGTATTGAAATATCAGTTTTTTTTTTTAAAGGAATAGTAATATTTTGTCTACTCTGAGAAAGAAACGGAGGATTGTAAAAGCTATAAAATGGAAAAGCTGCTTTGGAAACTGCTTTTAAAAATCATTACAAAATATCTACTGAATTGAATCAGTATTTTTGTGATTCTCACTGTAAAAATATAATGTTAAATTGAAAACATGAATTTAAATTAGATTCAAATTTGCAATCAACCAATCAAATGGAATTATATGATATCGATCAAATCACATGACACACCAAGAAAGAGGCCAAACAAACCAAAAGCCTACTTTATTTATAAATGTCTGACTCCATTTTATACAAAATAAAATAATAAATTAAAATAAAAAAATATTTAAAAAATAAAAGAAAATGTTTTTTTTCATATACATTCATGTTTAACTCCTACTTTGTATAAAGTAAAATAAAACATTCAAATATGTAAAAAAAAAAAATAAGTAAATATTTTTAAAACATTTTAAAATATATATTTTACCTACTTTATAATTATAATAAATCATTCAAACACGGAAAAAAAAAGATGAGAAGAAATGTAAAAATATATAATCTCATATACAAAAATGAGAAAATACAGTATTTAATATAATCAGCTGTGTCATGCATGGACTTCTGGGAATGTCCTCTGTTTTTCACTATAAATTATATGACAATCCATAGTTTTACTTGCAAAATCTTAAATTGAAAGTATTTTACATTTTAAAAAGTATTTATTTTGTTAAATGTTTTTTTACAGTCAAATCAGCAGTCTTGAGAAACTCTTCATTATTCATTATGTCTAGCTTTTACAAAGTATTATAGCTGCCAGACTGAAAAAGATATAATGAGCTTTCCTGAAATGCACCTTTCTTATTTAATTCCACAGCCAAAAACAACATACTCTTGAAACTGTTGTTTCAGTACATTTTATTGTTCTGACCTTTACTAGGAAGGAAATTTAGAGACTAGGCCTGAACTTTACCTGAATAAACCCATGTTATACCCCGTATTTGTGTGTGTAGTTGTGTCTAATGAGATCTCTCCAGCTCGCTGTCGGTTTTGTGCTCGAGTCCATTATCACACTCTTAATTCTCCTCATGGAGGAAATCAACGGGTGGAATCGTTAAGTGGCACCCGTGGCCTCTCGCCCACTCGTCCTCGCTCTCATCCTCATCCTCACAAGGTTTCCACCCCAACACAGCATCTGAGAGCCGACGCTCTTCAACCTGAACCCATGAAGTCTCTGAGGGCCCACAAGTACGTTTATCCATAAGACCGTATATGCTGCACAATGATAGAAATATCAGCTTGTGCACTCTTAAAAGTTTCAAAAGGGTGATGCTATAGAAGAACCATTTTGGGTTCCCCAAAGAACATCTCAGTGAAGAGTTCCTAAAAGAACCATTTGTTTCTTAATGTGACAAACAATTTAATAATCTAAAGAACAGAAAGATTCTTACAAATAAAAATAAAAATTCTTTATTGGCATCTATGGTTCCATGAAGAACATCCATGGAATATTTCCACGCCACAAAAGGTCTTTATAACAGAAAAAGTCATTTAGATTATTACAATGTTCTACTAAGAAAAACATGGTTCTTTTAAGAACTGTTCCCTGAAAGCTTCTTTGAGGAACCAAAAATGGTTCTGTTATGCCATTACAGAAAAAATTCCTATTTAGAACCCTATTTTTAAGAGTGCTCGATGTTAAAGGTTTCTCATGTAACCCTCAATGCCAATTAAGAACTTTTGTTTTTAAGAGTAAAAGCCATTTTCGATTCCTCAAAAAACCCTTCAGTCAACTGTTCTTAAAAAAAATTCTTAGTGTGAAGAACTTTTTAATCATTTTTTCACTACAAAGAACTTTTTGTGCGATGAGAAGTTTCCATGCATGCCAAAAGTTCTTCATGAAACCATCGATTCCATCAAAGAACCTTTATTTTCAAGAGTTATGAACCATTTTTTGGTTCCTGGAGCTTTTTAATAATCAGAAGTACCTTTTTTCCCCTCAAAGATCCTTTTGTGCAATGAAAAGGTTCTATGGATGATAAAAGTTCTTCATGGAACCATAGATGCCAATAAAGAGCCTTTATATTTAAGAGGGTATAAAGAGGAAATAATGCTACAAAGTAACTTTCATTTTTGAAGTTGACTGGATTATTCAAAAATAGGCATTACCGCATGCTTATGAATGCATTTTTGCATTTAATTTCCAGCACTATATATAGCGTAAAACACATGCATTCAGCCGTGCACAGATGGTTCGAGCCAAGAAGACGCAATTTAATAGATTTAGGAAGGTGCAAAGGTTTATTGGCCTCATGCGTCGATGCCAATGATTTTCAGCATGCAAGAAAACCCATCTGCTGAAATTAACTTAAGAGCGCTGGTTCAATAAGAGAAGGAAAAAAACTTTATGAAAATGCCAACTTCATTACACAATCCATTATAGCGCAGTGCCAGGCGAGTGATTTATGCTGTGGCGCATTTCGTGGTCTAAATAAGAAACGGAAGAGCGCGGTTGATTCTGACCTTTGCAGAGAGAAACAATAACAGTCTCGCTGACTCAACCCAACATAATGTGCATCTGTTGGTTAATTACATTTTAGTCTAATTGTTGTCTTTCTAGAGTAATGAAGCACAAAATCGATTCATAATTCACGAGCTGTTCTCGTTGAAATGCGACGCATTAGTCTTTCTCTTTAACTTCAAACTGAGACGCAGAGCGAATTTGTAAAAAACATTTACACTCGCCAATTTAGCTCTCAGCATGACTCTGACGTGATTTTACCTTTGTTCTCTTACATCTGGGCAAAACCTCAAGTAAAAGCCGCTGTGGCTGAATGGACAGGGCGACATGTTGATACTGGATAAACAAGTAATCTCAATGCCTGTGGCTTGTAATTGAATTGAGCTTTCAGAAGCACAAAGGTTGGTGTGTTTCAACACAATTATGACTGACGCTCCATTGATCCAGCCGTATTTTGCACATTGCCGTCAAAAACCATCCAGACCCCTTTTACTCACACCTAAGATAAAATGCTGAAATGAGTCTCGCTAAAAGCTGGTCATAAAAGTCATCTATCTGTCATAATAGAGTCCTAGTAGTGTGCTATTTGCAAAAACTGAACAATAATGTTAGGATGTGGAAAAACTTTTTAAATCAATAAACCAACAACAAAGTTTTTCCTCTTTCTCTCAAAATCCACATACAAAACAGCAATGTTGCACATTTAATAAGCTCATAAAATTTAAATTCCCTTTGTTTACATGAACTTACATGGAAACTCCAGTTACAACACAAATCCAATTCTCAGCAGCTTTTTGTATTACAAATAATTGATCAGAAAATCGAAAACAAAATCATTATTATTTTAGTCTATCTTGAAAGAGTTCTATCTGAATGCACAATGAATGCCGAGTGTTGGGGCCCGAACTCATGAATATGCATGGCAATTGTCTGGCAATGAATGAAATATTGCTAAAAATTGTTGAATAAATAAGAACAGGCAGCAGCGAAATGCCGTCTCACACCCGAGGTTCATCGAAGCCATAACAAGCATCTTAGCAACCAAACCCACCGTCCCACCAGCACTGATGGAAGTGTTGGGATCTGTTCCAAAACCTAGTGAACCTAGTGATTTTATAGGCACCATAAGTCTTCTTTTTGCCAATTTAAAAAGCAGCTTTACAAGTACTTGCTGATAAAGCAATCCCAGAATGCACTGCAAATTGACAGTTTTACTCAATTTTCATATGTTGTGCATTTAACGTATAAGCCAATTTGCTTATCATCACATTATTAGTTTAGCATTCTAGAAAGTAGTGCTGTTTGTGTGCCAATGCAGCCAGGCAGTAGAAAGCAAGGCAGCTTACTACATTTTACAGTGAATATAGTACACAACAGCATTATGTGTGTGTGAGTATGAGCCCTCCTCTTTCACTCTGCCAAACACCAAATGGAGGCACTTCATAGCCCTCAGAAATCTCATGTGGTAAGACCCCACCTGCAGGGTTGCCCTGATAAATCACCTCCCCAATGAACTGCATCTGAATCGCACCTGCAGTGCGTTGGGACCGTCAGAGGAATCGAAATCAGGGGACTAACAGCCTGTGGCCCTCCTCTCGCTAGGCATGCTAATGCTGTAGCGATTACCTAAACAGGAGTTCTGCCGGGGAACTCCATCTGTCCCATTCACAATCACTATGCGTTAGCATGAGCCCCTGTCCACGGCGATGCAGGGACTCTCGGTAGACGAGAATGTCTCATATACTGCCATTCACATACATGCAAGTGTTTTTAGTGGCTAATTGAATGACAGTGGCTAAACATACTGCAGGCATGCTTATCAAGAGGAACATGTTTTAAATGTGCCATGAAACCCCTATTTCAACACAAGTCAATTTTCACCACATAATTGTGGAGCGTAGGCATGGAAAGTAGCCTTTTTGGTTTGGCTTTTATTTACAGTAAACAATTTAGCAAACTGTTTTATCTAAATCAACTTGCTAATAAAGAAAAAACACAATTTCAATCTGCAATAAAACACAAATATGCAAAGGTCATTTTTATCTGTTACTTAATATTGCTAAAAAAAACTCCGGTTTCATCTGAACCGTTTCAAATATAGAGCATTGATCCTTAGATAATTGGTCTGATCTTTTGACACACTCACAGTAGGAAATGAATGCCGTTTGCAATGCCAAGTGTCAGACTGCATCTAGTTTCAAATGAGCTACAGTCCATAACACTAGAAACTCTGTAGACTAACAAGCAAATACATTTGCAGCCAATGCTTCTGAACATTTGAAAAATGCCAAAGGGATAAAGCCACAGATTGTCATAAATAATAATGAGGCACTGTTGATGTATAGGAATACTATAGTAGCCAGCCATTTCACATTCAGTAGCGTTCACTCTAGTGCTCTTTTTGTATCTAATACCATAGCATTTCATAGGCCTTTAAGTGGCAGACCAAGCACATACACAGCCACATTTACATGCCCAACACCCAAGACAATGTCTCTTCTAATTGTGTTTAGCGTGATTGCTTCCTGATATCAAAGTCTGACAGCTGACATGGTGTTACAGAAAAAGATCTGTGCTTGCAGTATGGGACATGCGTCATTTACTGCGGATGGGTCGTTCAGCACAACGTGTCTACATCAATCAGTCAAATCACGGTCAGCTAATGAGTGTGGCATAAACAGCAGAGAGTTTCATTAACATTGTGTGGTTAATTGGCACAGGGCGGCCGTGAGTTGTTCCTATGACAACTACAATGAGCAGTCGGCCAGAAGTGTTATTTAGACCGCTTATTAAACATGAGAAAGTAAAAATCTATTGTTGTCAGGAGGCCACTTCAGTCTACAGACATGGATATAACTTATTATGGGACACACTGTATGCAGCCCATTCCTATAGGATTCCTAAAATCTCCTAGAGGCGGTGTTCTTCTAGCAAGACTAGATTGTAACAGGTTGCCACAGCTGAACTTCAGCTGTTTACATCCATAAACAATGGCAGAGCAAGAGCCCCCTGGTTGCCTTAATTTCCACTGACAAGCATAGCAAAATGCCGGAGTTCATTTCACTGTCGTATTTGCCCAGAAACGGTGATCTTCCTGCTGGGTAGGGAGACGTACATTTAGACTATAATAGAGTTTGTGCGGCATCATTCTACGAAATCATCCTCCCTTGAGATTCTTCCAGGCCAATATGCACACACACTCTGTCACAATATATTTCAAACAACTGGAGTTTGAGTTATGTGAGGTCACCCGTGGTTATGAAGACCTCGTCTACTTCAAAGAGAGACTGGAAAAGACAAGCAGAAACGTATCTTGCTTTGCACAAGAGGACAATATCGCCTGGCAACCTGGGGCTAAGTACTTTGTTTAAGGATGCAATAGCCATGAATGGCTTCTTGGGCCATTTTTACCTACAATCTTTTGGCCATTAATCAAGATTGCTACCCACTACACTACCATGATGACCCCCGACAATTTTGTCAAACTTTACAAATATGGACTGGACTTGATTGCAGGTTTCAGTCTACAACTTTTCAACAACCTACCCAGACTGTTCACACCTACAATGTACTATAACCACCATTCACAACAACTACAGGCCACGCCCCAAGTTTAGACCACTTATGGGACCCTCCTTACCTTAAACAGCATCATAATAGGGGCTTTCACATCACGTAGTTCCAAGAACTCACTCAGCATGATGGTTCCTAGAGAACCAATTTCCCCTCAGGCCATTTTCATGGTTGCATTCGCACTGGCCGACATGGCGTCTTTAATTGCGGCATTTACAAACTGCAACAACCAGTGAATGGAGGGTGCTGTGATCTGAGCTGTTTTTGTGTGTCGTAGGTTTCGTGATAACGGAGATGGAATGTAAATGCACAATTTATGTGATTGAAAGAGCATGAAAATCTGACTAAACCTCCAGTGTTACATATCACTGAGGCTGAGAAAAGAACACAACGCTGCAGACAACAGGTAGATAAATAACGTTATCGCTGTTTTCCATGTTCGTGGAGTAAATATTTTTACATGGCTTTTTAAAAATGCCGAGCTGGTGTTTCATATGCGTTTGGCCAATCAGTGTACACTTACATCACTGGTAGTTCCTATAGAACTGTTTTAGACCCTACTCTGAAGTAGGAGCTTGTTCCCCCAAACAGAGTCCCTAGAACTAAATATGTTCCTAATTCCGGAGGTGCAAACACGCCAAAAAGCAGGTACTTCCGCCAATAGTTCTAGGAACTATGAAACTATGAGTAATGTTACACTACTGAACCACCATTCACAACAGCTGCAGACTTTGCCGCATTCCCAGGTCCCAATTTTAGACCTCTTACGGGACCCTTCTTACCTCAAACAACCTCATGAAGTTAGCAAACATGATGGAGACATATATGCCCCAATGACCCCAACAACTTTGTCAAACTTGGCAAATATGGGCTGGACTTGATTGTAGGTTTCAATCTACACCCTTTCTGACACCCAGACTGTTAACAACTACACTGTGCTATAAATATCATTCTAAACAGCTACAGACTACCCCATTCCCAGGGCCCAGAAGGGCACTGTTAGACCTCTTATGGGACCCTGCTTACCTTAAACAGCCTCATAATGTTGGAGAAGATGATCAAGACACATTTGCCATGAGCTTGGCAAATTTGGGCTGGTCTTGATTATAGTTTTCAATCTACATGTTTTCAATGCCCAGTCCAGATCGTTAAGCACTACACTACACTGTAACCCCATTCACAACAGCTGCAGACTCTAGCCCATTTCCAGTCCCCAGAAGGGCAATGTTAGACTCTTATGTAACCCTGCTTACCTCAAACAGCCTCATAATGTTGGCAAACATGATGGAGACACATTTGCTATAAAGACCCAAGCAATTTTGTTGAACTTGGCAATTAATGTGCTGGTCTCAATTGACCACTATGATTGACCAACACAGGGGTCAACAGACTCTGTCCTGGAGGGCCGATGTCCTGCAGAGTTTAGCTCCAACCCTAATTAAACACACCTGAACCAGCTAATCAAGGTCTTACTAGGTATACTTGAAACTTCCAGGCAGGTGTGTTGAGGCAAGTTGGAGCTAAACTCTGCAGGACACCGACCCTCCAGGATCAACTTTGGTGACCCCTGGACCAACAGTTAAGGGCTACTCTCCACTTCCACATCTCAGATGGTTATATCCTTGATCTTGATTTTAGGAATCAGCCCTCACCCTTCTACACCCAGCCCTGATCGTTGTCCACTACACTAAACAACATCCATCCTTGACAAGAACCAAAGCATGCACCCCACTCCCAATCCCAAGAAAGACAAAGTGAGCCTGCTTACCTTAAAAAGCCTCAAGATATTGGCGACCATGATGGAGACAGAGCTGGCAGCTGCTCCAATGACTCCAACGATTTTATCTGGCTTGGCAAATATGGGCTGGTCTCCATTGGCACAGCGTACATCCGAACCGTCACGCTCAATGAGAGCTTGTACAAAGGTAAGCGACTGCTCCAGGGCGTAGGTGTCCCGCGAGCAGGTGTCCAGGATACGGGCACCCAGTGTCACGTTGGGCAGCAGCTCTGGATCTTTGTTGATGAGGTCGATGGCAAACAACATTGCCTCCAGTCTATGAATACCCTTCTCCTTCTTTAACTCCCCGCAGGGAACTCCACGCTCACCTCGGGCGTGAACCGGAAACAGGCCACCAAGGATGATGTCGCCATCCAGACGGATGGAATGGGCGTACTCAACAGGTGGTGTCTCCACCCGCTGGAGGGAGACTGGTAACCAATAGCAGAGGAAGAGGAGGAGTTGGTACTGAGTCCGACTTAAACGTACAAGATCCATATCCAAAGGGTTGTTGGGGACAATGTAAAGAAGTGTAGGTCCAAAAATTCCAGGTGGTGAGGATTAATGGTGATGCAGATGGACAAAAACATCCATGTCCATATCAAAGCTGAAGTCGCGCCTTCAGAGTGTGGCCACAGGAATTTCTCACGAGGCAAAAACGTCTGGCATACATGTCATGTGACTGGTAACAGGTGATATAAGGAGATGCAAAAACGTCAGACAAGAAGTAAACAAGTGGCTTTCCAAATCAAGCTCCAAAACTCTCACATCTTCAGAAGCGTCTAAAGAAAAGAAAACATTGTATGAGTGCCTACACAAAGAGAAAATCAAACATGAATCAGACACAATATATGCAAGCAACAAAGCAAACTCATCAAACACAAGGACTTCTTGACAGGGAGGAAATTACATCACAGTCATTTGGAGCTCAGTGTGGTCTTTCATTTCTGCCTCACTGAGAGAGAGAAAAAAAAAAAAAATAAAAAAAAAATCAAGGCCGTTTTCTCTCACATTTGCATAGACAACCAAAGACATTTCGCAGTGAGAGGAAATGTGTCTATTTGTGGACAATGGAGCTGTCGGGTTGATTTTTACAGTTCAGCTTTGTGGAATGGAGTAGGACAGAGGGCAATCAAGGGGAGTTATGGCAGATTGATCTTCAGCAGTTTTTTCCCCCCCAGGATGCAAAGATAGAAATTTGGGCCAATGCAAATAGACAGTAATCATTTAATGTTAATGTTTATTGATATTATACACTAAAGCATTTGATATTAACTTGGTTTTTCAAATTAACATGTTATGTATCTGGAGAACTATAAGCTCTTGATACAAATATAGCACTGTCTTTCCCCGTGGGCTATCCTACATCAATCCCCATTTCTTTCTTTTTAGCCAAACCTCACTAAGCTCCAAAATGAAGGCTGCTAATTGACACTGTTGTTGGCACACATCAAACACCTGAAATATTTCAGAGAGTCGAGACAAAGAGAACCTCTCGTGAAACACCTCCACATCCCCACTCTTGACTGGAGAGCCATCGTTACGTTACGCGCAACGAGCGCAGTTACGCAGAGCCTTGCCCTTCCGAGAGACACATGCTGCGCAATCTGCCGCCTCCGTGCGCCAAGAGCATCACTCTACAACGTGAAGGAAGTCCATTGCACACTTCCGAGTGAGATTCTACTCTCCTGGTGAGCCACAAATGCCACTGAAATTTCCACACTAACGCAGACACTATAGATTATGCAGGAAAAATCACATTATTATCCCTGGATCTTACTGTGAAATTTATACTACCTTTTTTATAAACATTTTCCACTCTATACAGTTCTATTTTAGTCTGTTCTAGAACAATGAGTCCCTTCTATTCTAACAGCTCTGTTCTGTGGTAATAATTCTGTTTTACTCTGTTGTATTCCAAATTACTCTGTTCTGTTCTAATGATGCTTTTTTCTGTTATTTTCTATACGGCTCTATTCTAATGACTATTGCGTTTTTCTACTCCATACATCTTCGGGGAAGACCAGCTTTGGTTTCTCGAGTGCCGAGACTGCCTGTTTGAATCGAAATACATTTGCATATATAATAGTATATGTGCATATGCATAATTGGATTTGTTTCAGCCTAATATTCTACTCGTTTCCACGAATTAATCTCTATATGAGAGCTCGGGTCTTCCCTCTCTTCTGTCGTTATATCAGAGACAGATGGAGTTATTTCCCTGGCAGACGCAGTGTGTCCCATTTCTCTTTTTAATTTACACGAATCAGTATGTGTCAAGCAGAACCATCTTCTACTGGAGATCCCATTATATTTCCACCAGGAGAACCTGTCTCATAGGAATCCAGAGCGCTTTCTCTCTCTTACAACTGTAGTTGGAAAACAACAAGCGTATGCTTCTCCAAAAACACACGGTCGCTTGCAATTTGGAGTTTAGGCTATAGTCTGTAAATGCAACTCGTGAGAAAGAGGTGAGACGTTTAAAAATGCACAGCCTATACATTAAGCACGCACATTTCTGATTGATAATTCTGAATTTGTAAGAGAAATAAACTGTACAAACCCAATAGTCCGTGTGTATGAATCAGCATGCATGCATGCATGCGTGTGCATTTACGCACATTCCTTTGATGCAATGCAATGCAATGATTCACACAGTCTAATCAACAAAGCCTCTGTATTCTCGTTCAATTCTTTATATACATCACGAATAAGCAAGTATTGTCTCATTAAAAGCGCAACTATTGCTTCAGAAACAATAAAGTGCTGTTAAGTGACTACTGTCATCTTCTAAAACGCAAATAAGCTCTAAAGAAACAACTGTAACATTCCTTTACGTTTCACAATAAAACAATTATCTTTCAGATCACTGAGTTTTCGTACTCAAAAGATATTCACAAGCAGCATTTCAAACCGTATTTTCTTTGATAGCAAAATACTTGCAGCATAAGAGTACTATTTTAAAGCATACAAACATGGAAGTGCAGTAGATGTGAGATCTTACCTTCTTTCTGCTCTCAGAAGCAGGTTTGTGGTGCTGAAATGAACAGCGCATCACCAAAATCCTCCCTGTGAATGTGAATGCTCTCTCACTCACTCACACTCTCTCTCTCTCTCTCTTCCGTGCAGCACATGCAATCTTAAATGAAACATGCTCTCATTTCAGAAGGAAAATTCTCAGGAACGTTTGCTCAGAATGATTAAGTGAACACCCCCTTCTTGTGCACAAAAATAGACGCAGAAGTGCAGGAATAAAGGAGAGCAAACGCAGGAATTTGAAGATTCTAACATCACTTTGGATTTTGCATTGAAATAAATGGACTAGCTACCCCTAGAAACTGCATTAACACTCAGTAACACTTCGGTTTCGAATGCTAGTTCAGTCAAATGTTACCGAATTATGTTTTGTGTCATCCTAGATAACATTTTTTAGACGTACTCTAAATTATCCTAAACCTCAAAGGGCAAAATCCTGTTCAATGTATTCATTCAGTGAGTCTGAATGCAAACAATTACTAATTAAAACACTTTTCAGCACGTAATGGCAAATACAAATTTATTTATTCAATCATTATTTTAGCCATTTTAGATCTACCATCTGCTACTAACCAAAGTCACAGCTGAATAAATTGAACTTGTAATTCCAAACAGTAAAACAGATTTTGGGGAATGTCGGATTTGGCTGTAATACAATTCGACAGCTGGTTTATAAATAGTACACCATTGCCCTCTAGTGGTATAGAAAATATTTGATCAATCACCAAATTATGACGGGGTTCCCAACCTACTCAGCACAACCTAAATTATTTACTACATCACTCTTTGGGATTTAATCATCATAAGCCTTTCTATAAATACAATTAATAATACATTCAAAGTCTAATTTTATATACAGAATCAGAATAATTTGATGTGTAAAACCATATTTTCATGAAAAAGAAAAACTCACAAACCCCTTTTAGTTCTGCCACAAACTCCAGGTTTGGAAATCCTGTTATATGGTAACGCAAGATGCCTTTATACGTCATTTCAAAGAAAAAAAAAAAAATCAGTGCACACAGTCATTTTTCTGTTTATTGTTGGTAAATACATTCATTTTAACAATGAGAAATAAAACTTCTACCAACTTTTATCCGTCAAGCCCCAGGAAGGCTAAAAAAAGAAACTTGGATCTACAGATTTGCAGAGTGAATGCTTGTGAAGACCTGTTAACCTTTCTGTAAAAGTCAATAGACAAACGAAGAGAGAAATATAACGTAAGAAGCATCTAAAACGATAGGGGACGAATTAATCGAAGATCTGCAGCAGAATGGCAACTAAAAAGATGTCATAGAAAGCTTTTAACATTTGCCTGCAGTTCATATAAGGACAACTGGTTGTCTTCCCCGGAGTATGTGCTTGTTCAAACATAAAAGATCCCTTTCCCTTAATATAACTGAAGTAGAATCTGAGTTCATGACATTCCAGTGGTCTTCAGTGTCCACCGTTTTCTCAGTAAGATAAAAGAAAGACATCCAGATCTTACCCCATACGACTGCTCTGAATACCAATGAGCCTGATGGGTGTCAATAACCAACGTTCAGCGGCTCTCTGCAGGAGTTCAATGCCCTCTCACCAAGAGCATGTGTGCCTTGAAGCTCCACCTGAGGCTAAACCTGCTACAACGGGAACCTGGAACCATCATCTACGTGGTTTTGGATGGAAATGTCAAATCTTATTGATGGCAGCGGGGGAATGGAAAGCATGTATTCTCTCTTATATCTGAGAGTGGTCAGAACCCCTCATAAATGGTTAATAGAGTGCAGCTAAAAATACTGTACCGTTGACACTGACATACATTCTCCCATATGGATGATGGAAAAGCTCACAAAACCCCAAACAAACATTTCTGAGGTTTTTTTTATACCATACTTATGGTTTAAAGTCTTTTTGTAGCACAGCACTGTTTCTTTTGCTTTTTTTAGTGGTTCTGATTTTCTTTGTGACTCTCACTGTCCGGTATGTCTTTCCACAGTCGCTGCAAGTCCAGTTTGCTGTCAGAAGATATCTAAGAAAGAGAGAAAGGAAGAGACACAAAATACTATCATAATATTTTCAAGGATTTGTAGACAGTTATCATGATGTCTCAGACATGTACCACATACCATGACATTCTTTAAAGTGTCTTGGAGTACCTTGTAAGTTCATGGTCAGTTAAACTGATTTAAAGAGTTCATAATATATATATATAGCAGCCATTTCATAGCAGAGATGCGCCAATGTTCAAATTCTGGCTGATACCAGTAAACCGATAATTATTTTCATGTTATACCAAGAAATAGCTGATATGCTAAACACTAAATATTATAGTATATACATTTGATACTATATTGTCTGAATGAATAAAAAAATCCAACATTAAAAAGCAAAATTAAACATTTTAAATTCTACAAGTAAATTTAGGCACTACAAACTTTAATAAAAACTGATATTCATTTTTGAGATTTGCTAAAGATTATATTTAAGAGTGTTATTAAATTATTTTAAAATATTTCCTTAGCCTTTATCTCACTTTAAGTTAATTTAAATGTACAAATGCAACATTTAAAAAATATATAATTAAAAAATAATATCGGTCAATAACCAATATGGTACCGATATATTGTGTATCCCTACGATAAGGTACAAGAGGCTTTGAGCAGCTGAATGGTTTCCATTGAATGGACTCCAGTACATTATCACTTAAGTAACTCTCTGCCACATGTCGACTGGGAACTGGCAGTAATCCAGCCTTCATGTGTTTTCATGTTACATGTAACTTACTGAAACCCAGAGACAAACACAAGGACTAAGACCCAGAGTAACAAGTGAAATGCTAACTGTCAGAGTGACATATGGACTTCTACCACAGGGAGAAAATGGGGTATTAATGGGAAAAAACCAAGTCAAAAAATGGACATGTATACCCAAGGCAACTCGGTCACCCTTATTTGAAGATCAGAGAACTTTTCTTGTCTCTCTGGTCCTGTGACAGAGCGGCGTGATTAATACGGCCCGGCTGAGCCTAGCGCTGTTTCCAAGGACACGGGTGAGTTATCTTAATTGCTTCTTAAAGAAGACCCCCTCACCGCTCAACCGGCACCCCAAGGGCTCTTTAAACCTTGAGGTGAGACCGGGGCGGCATAATTTCCGGGGCCTTGCTGTGGCATCCATGCTTCATTCTTCCGTGCAGGAAGTCCACCCTGGGATTTCTCTCATTCATTAACAGCAAGGCTGTGGTAGCAATCCGCCAGCCAAAGCACAATTCCTTTCTCCCGCTACAAAACACCATCTGCTGTACCATCGAAGTTCAGAGAACAGGAAACAGCTGCACACAACCTAGTGAGCTGCCCACCTAGACAGCCTTTTAAGGCATTATAAACTCACTCCCAACTAAGCATCAGGATTGAGATTAAAGGTAAGTGGCATAACACTGACTTCTGAGATGTTTTGGCCAAATTCGAAGGCAGAATCGCATGTTTGTTTGTTTTTTGCCAAGAAGGCAATTGCACAATGCACTGTGATGATGTAATCTGGCTTCTAAGATGTTTTGAACAAATTCAAAGGCAGAACTTTATCTTTTGCCAAAAACTGCAAGAACTGCAGAATGCATTGCAATGTGCTAACTGAAAAGTGGAAGTTGGTGAACAATGTAGGAGAAATGTCAACAGTAAATACAATACCTTAAAGTATTGAGAATAATACTTTGTGTATGCTATGTATTGCTCCAAAACTGTAGTTGTTAACTTAGTCAACTGTAAGTCAAGGAGCACTATTATTTGCTGAGTTGCTCCCCAGCTAACAAAAATATGTTCTTTAAGTTTCTGTTGAGTTATAAAAACATTACTTCTGAATGTTCAAAACATCCAGTATTTTAAATGCTTTAGAAACATTTTTTTCTCGGTTATGGGAATGTAAAGGAAACATTCCACTTCATTTATCATACATTGTTACTTTGAATGTTCTCTGAACATTCTTTATTGTGAAAGTAATAACATTTAAAGACTGTTAGATGGATGTCCAACTAAAACATTTCAGGGAAAAAAAAACATCCCATGAATGTTGTTTTTGTGCTAACATTTTGAGAATATTATTAATGACAAGATAACTTTGAACGGTCCATTAACGTTCCTGAAAGAACGTTTGTTTAGAACTTTGGGAGAACCTTGCCAAAAAGTTCTGAGAACATTCCCTGTTAACTAGGTCACTATGTAGATCATTCTGCATCAGTCCCTTACCAGGTTTCATTTCGATTAGTATCCTGCTCTAGAAGGTAGCTACCTCATAGGAAGTAGATAGCAAGGCAGCTTACAAGGGTTTGGAACAGAGTTTGTGTAGCGTATCGATTCAGATGCACTCACCAAAGCATGACCTTGGATCTTGTTCTGATACCTGCGCTCCTGGTTGCGGATTTCAAGTGGCTTCTCTTGTGCAAACCCAGGTACCTTGTCTTTTTAAAGCTCTGCCCACAGATGTTGCACACATGCAGAGATTTCTTGGTGGCACTCCCTTTTGGGCTACTAGGCTTCAGTTTTTTGTTATGGGTCACTTCCTCGTTGTGGCGCTGCTTGTTGCCGGTCTTCGAGGTCTTTTTGCCCTTTATGCCAGGAGCTTTTGGAGGCAAGTTCCTGCGTGTCAGATATGGTGACGTGTGGTTGTGATGGACTTTCACTTCTTGTCGACCTTGAACTTTCTCCTCTTCTTTGTTCAACACGACCTCCGCTGGCTTCTTGATGGCGTAGCTCTCTAGCGACTGGGAGATCCTGCTCAGGTAGGAGGACTTCTTCTTGTGGAACTCTGAAAGATGGCGTAAAACGTCTCTCTTGCGGCGTGTCTTGTAGCGGCAGAGCGGACAGCAGTAAAACTTAACAAAGAAGTCCGTGCCATTATCCGTGTGCAGCTCAATGTGTTTCTCCAGGTTCTGCACAGAGCTGAAGGTCCGCCTGCAGAGCTTGCAGAAGCGTGCCTTAACGTCAAAGCCTATGGAGAATTCAGCCTTGGATGGGTATTTGTCCTCTTTGGGGCTCTTCTGGCTCTGGGCGTCAGAGGAAGAGCTGGGACTAATGTTGGGATTGTCTGGAACTTTACCGTTGGGCATTTTCTTGGAGCTGGATGTGGAATCACTGGAGTTGGTTGTGGAACCAGAAGATACAATCTTGTGAACAGTCCATAGGTGCCTTCTAAGGTGACCTCGAACCCTGTACGTCCTGTTGCAGAGAAGACATTTGCAGGAAGCCTGGTCTTTGTCACCTGCTTCTTCTGTCGGCTCCTCAGGTTCTTCACTATCCTGATGCCCCTTGTTTTCTTCTGCATCTTCCTCTCTCTTTTCCATGTCCTCACTCTCATCTTCCTCATCAATAAAATTGTTCTCCTCTTCTTCCAACTGGACCTCCTCCATGTTTGGTTCCTGGCTGTTGGAGTGGTAGTGTCTCAAGCTGTCTGTGGTCGTGTGGTTGGGGCTCCGAGATGAAGGTGGCAGGTCATCTTCTTTGGATAGGTACTGGTACACAGCATTCTTGTTGCCAGCAATGGGCTCCAGTTTCAGTACATATTCATCTTTATCAGAGCGGGGATAGATAGCTTCAAGAAGTTCTTTTATGCTCTTCTTGCCAACTCCAGAAGGGTCTAGAACCGGAAGTAGACCTTAGTTAAAGGGGCCTTTTTTTTTATTTTAAAAAGTACTATGTAGATATACTATAACATTTATTACATCTAGATCACCCAGACCATTTTATGAAACAATGGGTCACTGATAAATCAGTTATAACATTCCAACCATAACCTAATTAACACGATCATCTATGTTTGCGGGTCATCAGCATACAGTATTCAGCAATTTGACACACCCTGAAGTAATGGCACTGTGTAATATGTAAACATGCATAGTTTGACCAATCAAATTTACATACAGAAGTCTTAAAGGTACAGTAGCATAAACACTATCTGTTTATTAAAGGGGTCATGAACTGAGAAATCTAAATTCCCTTGATCTTTTGATATATAAGAGGTCATTGTGCTATAAAAGCATTCTGTAAGTTACAGAATTTAAAACTTTCTAGTTAGTCTAAAAACAGCTTATATTGAAACCAATCTGTCAAAACGACAGGCTGTGAAATGTGCCACTTTAGATCAACGCCTGCTTCTACATCGCTGCCTGTTTAGCCCCGCTCACCAATTCGTGCACATAGTAGGTAAATGATGAGAGCAGCAAATGCAGGTCTACGCGGAAACCAAACGGTATACTTTATTTGATTAACTTTATTTAATGAAAAGCCAATCCGCTTCAGTAAAAACTTATTCCTTTGTTCACTTCATTTTATCGTGGATTCCTTTACAAACAAGGCACAATTCGACACAGAATTTTCATAAAGACTGAAACTAAAAGATGATGCTGTGCTGACTATATTGGACCCGATGTCGAACCACACAAGTGTGAGTAACTGTTTTCATTACGTGATCACTATTGCTTTATCTGTTATTACAGATCGTTTAAAATGTACTGAACATAAAACACAGCAGCGTCCATCTGTGTATATGTAGGCTGTCAAATATACACAACTGTTAGCCAATCATAGCAATGGGTGTTTACTTCCAATCTACAATCTGCCACGACTATTCAAACAGAGCATTCTGATGAGGGGGTTAAAAACAGGACAGAAAATAGCCTATTACTTCTAAATTATGATGTTTTTTGATGTAAAAATCTTTATACATTTTCTTTTTAACAATCTTTTTAACATTATAAGTGGACCTCAGAGAACAGTACAAAATAATAAAAAAAGGCAGTTCATGGACCCCTTTAAGGATATCTTAACTATCAATATAAAGTAGACTTCAGGGGAAAATAAAATGGCAAATAAAGTGTAAGCTGTGGGTGTCAAGCTTGCTTTAAAGGCTTTTCCTAAACCCCCAAATCACTTTATGTGGTGAAAATAAACAGAACATGCAGAATAGCAATCATCAATCATCATTCGCTGTATGTCAATGAAAAATACTCTCGGTAGAGTCAAAACTAGTCATTTAGGAGCAGTGTTGGGTGTAACTAATTACACTATTAAGTAATTAGTTACTGTAATTTAATTACTTTTCCCTTGAAAAAGTAAGGGATTACTCTTATTTTTTCAGTAATTAGAGTTACTTCTTATGTAACTGAACTTAATACTGTGAATAGACTGCAGAACATTTCTATACAATACAATAGTGGATTTAACATCAAAATTTAAAGTCTAAACTTAAAATGCATGCATTCTCACTTTAAATACTTTGGTGAGTTAATAAGAATACTGGTAATACCTTAGTGTCCAATTCTCACTATTAACTAGTTGGTTATTAGCATGAATATTACTGGGATATTGGCTGTTTATTATTACTTAAAAGCACATATTAATGTCTTATTCTGCAAGACCTTATTCTAAATCCTTAATCCTACCCAATTCTTAAACTTAACAACTACTTTACTAAGTATTAATAAGCAGTAATTAGGAGTATATTGAGGCAAAAGTCATAGTTAATAGTGAGAACTGGACTCTAATCTAAAGTGTGAGCAGAATAATGTATGTAGTTATCTCTTATTTATTTGAAAGAATTAAAAGAAGCATTTCATGTCTATCCTTGTATCATTAACTTGATATAGGATTGAGAAAGTAATAAGTAATTAAATACTTTTTGGAGAGAGTAATTTGTACAGTAATCCAATTACACTGTTGAAGATGTAATTAGTAACTAGTAATTAATAATAACTTACACAACACTGTTTAGGAGGGAATGAAAAGTAGAAATGCAGTGCTATACTAACCATCAGGTTCAGGCATTCGAGTGAAACAATAAATTTCCTTGTGTTTGATCAGATTGGGAAGGCCACGGAAGAGACTGCGGCAGAGTTTACATTCAAAGATTGTGTCCACCTCTTTGAGGAGAATGTGTTTCAGCTGTGCAGTACCTGCAAGTAAGCGCAAGAGGGCAGTGATTAGACTTACTGGGATGCTGTGTTGGCTCAGTCAATGCTTGTGACAAAATTCTCCACGTACTTTCCATTTCATTCTAACTGTTCGGTCTACTACGATCATAAAGAGAGGAAACAGAGGTTAGGTAACACACTGTGAACAGCACAGCACCTGTGCGGAAACATTCAATGATCTGCTGGATGCCAGATTTGGAGGTGAGCAGCGGTGTCTGTAGCAGAGGAGGATCTCCAGGTTCTGTGGAATAGACTGCAATAGAAAAACAGTGTATTCTTACAGTATATCAATGAATTATTTACAATATGCACACTACACTTTGGAAATGTTCAGAACAGTTTTAAACCAATATATTTGCTGCTATAAACACAAAGGCATAAAGCATCATTCTAAACTCATAGTGAAGGTTTTTCCTTTGCATCACAGAAAACTCATCCAACTAATCATGCACCTCAGTTATAATGCTGCTTATCTCTCTTATTAACGCTTATGACAGTCCGTCAGGCTCAATCTCTTTGAATAATCCTCTCCAGACAAACTCATTATACAGAAATGATGATCTGAAGTCTAGTTTGCTGTGCTCATGCCAGTATGTTTTGGATGGCAGATCTCGCCGATATGAGTCATATCCATTCAGAGGTTCAGCTTGTGCTTTCTAAATGAGACTTTATTAAAGTTTGCATTATTGATGGCCGCTGCCTGCGACTGTCTAGATGAGTATTTGCGAAACGTCTGGCTCTGAAACAAAAGCTTTGATTTAATACACATCTCCATTTTTCCACTCGATAAATCGGATAATATCTCTTCTGTTTGGGTTACATATGCCAATATTTCAAGGTGGTGATTAATGAAGCTCTAGTTTGTGAAGACTATTAAAGAAAGGACTCTTATTAGTGGAGTTTGCAATAGAGCAAATATCACTAGTATTATTATTGCTCATACTCAAGGTTATGGATCTGAACAAACACAATAGCATCACAGCGGTGAGTTTGCACAAGCAAAACCCGTTATGTTATGTAAAAAAACTAGAGAGGTTAAAGAACTGATTATCTAAAATACTCTAAAAAAGCATTTTCAATCACCAGAGCTACATGGGAACAGATACGCAGTGGGAGATAATAACTCTTCACTACGTGAGGAGGTGAAAAATCAATCGTGTGTGAAGATACGGGGCATGAACACAGCTGTGGATAAAGCGACCAAATCAGTCTGAGATTGATGATGGGGATGTTGGTGAATTTATGGCCGGACCAGCGGTGTGTTTACAGCGGCCCTCAGAGACTCGCCTTATATTGGAGGTGTTTTATGACTGTGTGAGGGAATTTCCTAGAGGAACGGCCGGAAATTTGCCAATGTCAGGACAGCTAGGTGAGGAGGTGGCAGTCAACACACACCTACACACACTCAGAATCAATCTAGGGCTCTGCAGTTGAACGCTGCTGACTGATGTTGACACTATAAAGGGTTGGTGTGATGGTCGATTCGTCAGTTTACACTGTACACAAGAGCCAAGTGCCAGATTTTTTTGTGGTAAATAAAACTTGATTTACTCTCTAGTTGGCAGATAGTAATACATAAAAGCGTTAAAAAAATATTTACATTTTTGGTAATTTCATGGTAAATTTATCAGAAACAGGATATATAATATTTGATAAACTTGAACTTAAAAAAAAAATGTTACCTTAGCAACTAATTGAAATAAATGTGTATAAGTACTAAAATTACAGAAACAAAACTGGAATAAAAATAAATGAAAGCTATGGAGAAATATGACAAAACTAATAAAAATGACAAAGGCATATAAGAAAGGTCCGTGTACTTTTGCGTCCATTCGTTTTTCGTTTTTTAACCCAGAAATGAAATACGGAAAATGCGGCTTCTTCTTTAATGGTTCAAACACTGATGAATAGAATAAGCAGGCACAAACAGATTTTCATTATTCAAAAATCCGATTTCATTAAAAATAATAGAAGTTTGTTTTTTAATGTATATAGGCTAAGTTTAATTTCTACCTTTTTTTAGCTCATACAGACACTAGCGCCCTCTCGCGCTACTACCATAACTGCTTTATGAAAACCTTTAGCGTCGATATTTTTATGATCTTAATAATTTTTCACGCCTAAAAACATGTATGAAATACTCGTTACATATTTCTTTGCAAATAACTGTATCCCGGGCAAGTTCTACGGGAGTGCTAGAGGGAATGAAACGAAAAAGAGATAAAAAAAAAAAAAGCAAAAAGCTAGAAATAGGATGACTGACATTTTCTGTTGATTTCCTGTGTGGCCATGCTTTTAAGTTAGAATCAACTCCAAGACACAGTTTTGTTCAGTGCTGCACAATCGGGGGCCTGTTTCATAAAACAGGCCCCAGGAGTCTCTCATTATAACAAACAAAGTGTAACATGATGTAAATAAGAGATTCATTGTGCAGTGTAGATCTTCATTGATTATAAGGGATTTCTGACAGATCTCCATAAACTGAAATGAATGACAGTTTTATAATTATTATAGGGAGCGCAGAGCGCTTTGTGCGCTTTCTTGGCTAATCTATTCAGAATTTGAATAAGTTTAGTTTTTCATGATGCTGTTGGACCAGTGACAGCTGCACGCTGCAAGGTTTCGGGAGTGACATCTGCATATAAATGCGGCATTAATTAACAGGGCAAAAATATGTCAACATGTATATTACCGTCACTGATTTCAGAAGCACCCTCAGTGATTCAGGACCCGGCCTGTCTGTATCAGATTACAACTTTATATATTTCTATTTTTACCCCATATATTAAACCGTGTGTAACGCTCTAACACGATGTAAGGTACATGCCATGCATGGTCTTCTCCGAAACCGTGACCCAAATAGCACACAAAATTGACAAAATTATATCCCAGTAGGCCTATATCATTTCATGACGATAAAGTTCCCAGGATTCTGCTTATGTCTGTTTTAAAAACCATAAGTCTCTGCATTGTTCCAAAGACTCTAGTTCTAAATTGAACGTGCGGGAGAAGCATTACTAAATTTGGCCAAAGAAAACCTGTTAAAATCGACATTTTTCTATATTAATTTGTGCATTTTTCAAATGTTTATTAAAAGTACAAAAAATCATAAACAAAAATCTGAAAAGAAGTCAATATTTTACCTTTTCGTGAAGAATTTTGTGTGTACGGTTCCAATTTCAATTTTGGTTTTCAGCATAGTGTTTAAAAATACTATAACCGTTCTTTTTTCATGTTTTTCGTCTGGGTTAAAAAACGAAAAACGAATGGACGCAAAAGTACACGGACCAAGAAAAACTACCAAAGCTAAAATTAAAATGATAAATGAAAATATAAAAATAAAAGCTCATTTAAAATACTAAAAATATTTTTTATAGAAACTACTACAAATTACACACAAATTACTAAAATGAAAACTGAAATTGTAAAAACAAAAGCTAATGCTAACTATTTAAAAAAATAAAAAATAAAATATGACAAAGCTAAAATTAAATTGAGAACCAAAAAAATTCAGAATTCTGAATATTAAAAAAATGTTAAGTCTAATAAAAACTCATAGAAATTACTAAAACTGAAATAGAAAATGAAATTAAAACCAAAGTTAATTCAAAATATAAAAAAACTAACAAATGACTAAAACTTAAATTAAAATTAAAACAAAATATAAAAGCCAATTCAAAATATAAAAAAATAAAAACTAATAAAAATGGCAAAAGCACATAAAAATGACTAAAACTAAAATGAAAACTGAAAAAAAAAAATCAAAAGCTAATTTAAAAAAAAAAGGAATATATTTACTATGAAAACTGCAAATATAAAAATAAAAAGTTATTAAAATATTAATAAACACTATAATAGTATATAAATAATACTAAAATAACACCGCTGAGATCATACAAAGGAAATCAGCTAAACTGGAAATATTAAAGGAAAAAATATGCAAATAGAGTAGAGAAAGGGGGAAAAACAAGTTTATATTTCTTTCGTTATTATATAGAAAAGGTTTATTCACTTATTTTAGTTTTGTATGCTCAAAACGAATGTTGAAATTGAAAGGAATACACTCTCTTCAAAGCATATGAGTGATTTAAATTCATTTCTACCATTAGTAAAAACAAAGCATGAAAACGTAACGAGAACAGGAAGTGAAACTGCTACATCCTATCACTTTTACACAAACCTCAAGCCCCTCCCCTGAACCCACCCCTCATCACAGGGGGCGTGGCCTCTTGACCTCCCAGTATAATGGGGCAAAGAGCAGCTCAATCAATGCTTCAGTCACAATCCCCACACAAACACTTTAATTTCAGCATCATACTACAATTATAAACATGACAGAAATCTTTATAATGCACAGATAAATTTATAAGGAGCTGATCATCACTTGATAAAGCGCCTTTCACAATTGCTCTTTGCTGGTTTCAGTAACCTGAAATGTAAGTTACCATTGCACACTACTTTATGTGTGTGTAAATTTATCTTCCATTACAGGAATAGGCTGAGGGGATGACCTCTCCTCTGCAAGGGTCACAGACTCAAGTGACCCCTACTGAGTGAGGGACAATAGCAGGCCACGGAGGAATTTGCTGTAATCCTCTAATGGGGAAGGATCAGAGCTGATGGGCTGCTTTTAAAATGCATTTACTCTTGTTTGGATTATATCCATTCATGTGGACCGGTCTGAATGAATCCCAATGGTCAAGAAGCATGTAGTATGTATTACATGTAGTATTCATTTAAGATTCAATAAACAGGCAAAAAGTGGAAGTTTACCTAGCGTCTTGCTCGCGTGGTCAGGCCCGGGCACAGCGGCCTCACCTGTGAGCTCATCCGTCTGACAAGACTTCTCATTGGCTGGGGTTTCCTCCATCTCTAAACCACCTCAAATGTGTTTCTGTGGAGTAAGAGAGAACAGCAGAGCAATAAACAGCGACGCCAAACCCTCAACAGTACTGCAGAGAGCTGTTAAGGCATGATATATAGACAAAAAAAGCTGGATTTAAAGGTTTGTCTCACTATAATTATTAAATGATTAAACTAAATATATAAATGTATATGTCTGATTATTAAATGTAATTACTGTTTATCAGTCTATATTCAGTGTCAGACATCACGTCTTTTAAATTAGGGTTTTTTTGTACCATATTTTCTAGAATGTCACATCTTTTATATTATCTGAAACGTGCCAATTTTAATCCAAAGCGACTTATATAATGCAATTAACGTCAAAACGCAAAAAGTGTGCATTTACATAAGATTTTTTTTGTTTAGTGCATTTAAATATTCTCTTTCAAAAAGTTTGTTGAAGTTCATTTGTTTAGGTTTGTCGTTTAGAATAAATGTTGTTTCTAATGAAGGCCACTATGTTTAATTTGTGTTTGTTATATACAAATATTTTTCAATTCTGTTCTGAATACCATTAAATGTAAAGAACTTGTTGTGGAGTGACAGGAAAATAAAATACATGTTTATAGTGTTAATAATGTTTCTAAGCATTTCATTTTATTTGCTGGCATTTTACATTTTTTTCTGAGTGTAATAATAAAATCAATGGGGGGATTTTTCTCTTAACAATGCAATTTTGACCCAGTGCGACTTATTTTCCCGAAAATATGATGCATGTAATTTTATACTTTTTGAAAAGCAGTTACTGTAGATTTTGATTGCATCTGTCAGTCTGCTTGTCCATTATAACTTTGCTTTTAATGCATTGAAAATGCATCTGCTATATGTGTCTGTCTCTCCATGCTTGTCGATTTTACACCACTTCCTTTGCCCTTGGATGGAAAAATACAGGTTGTTTAAGATCCTACTTCAGATGTCTTTCACCCAGTTAATGTTGTGCCTGTAAAAGACCCTACACACTCACACACTAAAGAACACATGTAAAGTGAGCCATTAAACACCACTCACTGACACAATAATGTTATTCAAATGCAACAGCAACTGACACTCTAATGCAATAAGATGAGTGCTTTTTCATGGCTAGCAGCTTTCAAACTACTTAGACAACTGGACTGATAAACTGCTGGCCTAATTAAACCAATTAAATGCAATATATTTTATTTTTCTTCAGAAAACAAAAGATGAAAATCATGTCTAAGCCGTGGTCACCATCCACTTTCACTGTATGGAAAAGAGCAGCATGAACATTCTGCTAAACATCTGCTTTTGTGATCTACATAACAAATGTCAAACTGGTTTGGAAAGACATGAGGGTGAGTAAATGATAACAGAAAATTCATTTTTGGGTGAACTCTCTCTTTAAGCAAGATCTCTGAAGTGTCGCCCTCTGCTGGAGTTTGGTTGAAAAACAACAACATATGCTCTCAGTCTTGACAATCACTGAAGGTTTCTACAAGACAAGCCCATTGAAAAGTTAATAGAAGCCACTTTTATCTATCAATCTGTCTATATCTCGCTCTTTCTTTATATATTCCTAAATGCATGCCAGTTTTTTTTTTGCTTTTGTTTTTTTTACTTACAACCCAAACCTAATGTATTTCATGACATAAAATAATAAAGAGGAACATGTGTTCACTTCTTGTTGACAACAGCCTCTAAATATGATATATGCATCATGCTGTATCACAGAGAACAGGTGATGGTTCACCTCACATTTGCACGACTTTTTCCAAACAGTGATTCTCATGTGGTGTCATTGATTACTTTCTAGAGGCAGAAGAATCACAGATAAAATGTTAATCATCTGTCACTGAAAAAAACAATGATCAACCACTAATCTGAATACTTTGGTGTGTTTATGGAGGGTATATTTGTATAAACAATCAGAAGTGCTGACAACTCAACTTCACAAGCCTTTAGAGTATGAACTGAAATTATTACCATCGTAATCAAGAGCTCTGAGCATCTCTACAACATCTATCAACCTACAAAAATGCTTTTTGTGTAAACACTGTCAGAGTATTCCACTCATTACTTGGATGACTCGGTTATGGAAACTTTTCTGTCCCCTTGGGTGATTTAATAGAAAAAAGAAAAAAATGCAATTTTTTTTAAAGATTATAATAACTTTAAACTGTCACTTAAAGGACTTTTTTTTTTATTTAAGTCATTTATAAGAGTTTTGAAACATGAAACTTGACGGATTTTCTCTATTTCAGGCCACATATTAATTACCACTGTATAAATGATTTACAACATTGTATTTCATACTTGTACCTAAGAACAAAAGAATAAAAGTTTTCAATTTGATTTAAACTACATTTGTAATTTTCTATAACAAAGATCATACCAAATAGTATTTTAGTGAACAACTGATTTTTACTTTAAAAAAAGTTATTTTTATAACATCAAAAATCATTGGTCCTTGTAATTAAATCTTAAATTTTATTTATTTTTTTTACTTCTACTGTCTTTCCTTTAATGTTTTTGAATCAGATGCTAATTTTAACACTTGCTGTTTTTCTAATTTATTTCTTATTTCCAGGGTTTTTTTTTTATTTCTTCTATTATGATACGTTATGTAAACAACTGTTGTTTATAAAAAAAAATAGCTTTGTTATTAAAAAAAACTGTTTTGTCAGTAAAATGTGTTAAATTCACTGGCAGATAACTTATCAAGCTTTGCAAAAAGTTTAAGCATACTTAAATATGTTTACATATTTTAATATATTATAATATGATGCGTTTCATGATTATGACATCACACAAAGCACATTATGAGTCATGACATCACTTTACATCTGCATATTTACTAACCTGTAAACACAATGCACAAAATCTCCTGAAAACTTACTTACCCAAAACTCATGAATCTAAAACACTAAAAGTTGTTCTTCATTACTGTACTTAAGTATTATTTTGGAAAATATATACTGTACTCTCACATTTAAATGACAATACTTGAGGACACATTGCTGAAGACCTTAAGTGTGAACAGCTGACAATCAGTCTATAAACAACTCTATTTAAACGCTGCTGGTGGGTTTGATGTTGTTTTCAATTACCAATTAGCATCTGGTTTGTCCTAGAAGTCAACACAGTGAGGTCACTGAGAAATTGTGACTAAACAAGCTGCTTTACGAAGCATTAAACTTACTTCTACAACAATTCATTTCACGTGGAAACTTTTTATTACTTCCACTCAAGTATTTTCTTGCTCGATACTCTGACCTTTGACTGATTCAAATGTTGTCACGGTGTCCAAACCTTCAGTTAAGCCTCATTTTTCAGTATTTTTCCACATCCACAAATGCGTTTGAAACTACCAAAGTTAACGCGAACGAACTAGACAAGGAAGAACCACTCGCAATGCGTTTTAAAACCACGAAGGGCGATGACGCATATGGAAAAGCATAAAAGACGTCATCCACCATGCAAAACAAACTTAACAGTCCATCGACACCCAAACAAGCCGAACCGAACCTGCGTGAGTTACGAACTGCTGCGCTTTGCTCGTCGTTGCGCGCAGCGCTGGAGAGCCTTACGCCATTGCGCACACTCTCCTGCCTCACGCATGATGAAAATGACCACAAAACTCAAATAACGTAGTCAACAACAGTCATCCGCATCTAATAAGCCATCTAAAGCATGTCTAATGTGGCGTGGAATCGAAACCGAGCCGTTTCTTCATCATCCACAGACAGAACAACAAAACCATGACGCCATTTTCTGCAAAACAACCGCGTTCGGGAAGGAAACGCGACGCTTTTACGGGTTTAAAACGCGTGTAAACCGCTTCATCAAAGGTTGTGAGGCTTAAACGAAGCTTCTGGCTGTTCTTACCGATATAACCCGCGGATTCCCGGAAGATACTTCGACTCTGACTCGAGAGCTCTTGGATGGTTGTGTGACGCCTCCACACGCATGCACGTGTCCTACTGAGCAAACACTGGAGATCTATCAGGGTGCCGTGACCTAGTGCTTCAAGATCTGGGCCGGTCTGAGAGGTTACGTGTTCGAATCGCGTAAGAGTTGATTCGCGACCTGTCGCCAATGAAGACATTTAAACTTAGGTCGATCCAGGGGGCTAAGACGTTTACAGTAAATAGCTTTGGCTATCATGCAAATGCCAATGCAAATAAATTGACTTAACAAAATGTAAAAGTGTCTGAAAAAAAGGACATTTTTGACAGTAGTTAATTCTTATGACGCAAACTGTTTAGGGGGCCATCCTAATGAACTTAAAGTTTGTTCATTCCATTTTTTAAAATTACATTTTTACTACATTTATATTTTGTAATGATTACAATAATCTGTTCAAATACATTTTAAAGTTAATTAAAAATAATTTAAACTTAATTAAAATACGTACTACAGTGGTTATGTATGTAGATAAATACGTACATTTATTATTTTCTGAAATGTATTTCTTCCATAATTATGTATAGAAATAAGATTGACTTTTTATGACACAAAATTTATTAATTACATAGTAGCCTATCGATATAATAATAGGCCTATATAATATTAATACCTACTAATTAATATTACAGTAAATCACTGACTGTCACGCAAATGCCAGTGCAGATAAACTTTACTTAAAATTTGCTTGGAATTTCTAAAAAAAAAAATAATTATTATTATTTGCACGCGTAGGAGTCACTATATTACATTATATATATTTTTCATTCAATTGTTTGTCGTTTTAATGTTTATAATAGTTTATTAAAGTACATTTTAAAGTATATGTACATTTACAAGATTTTTCTGAAATGTGTATCTTCCATAAATTTGTAGAAGTTATTTCAGTAAGATTGTATGACTGCTATAACATTTTAGCTAATTATACTGTAGTATCGATATTTATAATATTGATACTAGGATGCTATTTAATTACAAATTGCTTACAGGTAAAATAGATAGCAGTGACCAATATTTAGATGTACATTAATCCGATCCGAAATCGTAGATAAATATAATGTAAAATTTGAAAGAATAATAAGTAAACTTTTCCTGACCTGACCTCAGGTGCCGTGTAGTTGCGTTGCTATGATACCGCCGCCCGAGATTCCCGCGAAAATTCATTTAAATGAACACGCTTCTCTGTGTTTACGTCAAACGCAGGCCGCAAAACTTAGATAGATAGATAGATAGATAGATAGATAGAGTTCTATGCTTCTGCAAGAATGAACACTAAATAAATAAACACTAGCGCAGACATCTGAATGCAAATCAAGAACACAAGCCAGCAGGTAAGAAAAATGTATTTCTGTAACAGCTGAAATGCAAAATATCATCAAACCTGAAAATACACATCTATATCATTGAGAACACATGGGCCAACAGGACACAAACTGTATAAAGGACACAGGAATGAGAGAAATGCCTATTAACACCTCTTATGTCAGATTTAGATTCTGTATGAATAGTCCAGGTATAAAAATAAGGCCTTAGAAATCTTTACAATTGTTATGGCTGGGTCACGTTGAAGCACTGAAGGTGTGGCTATAATACATCTACAACATCTGGAAGAGGAAAGGTGGACAGGTGATGTGGTTGGGAATAAGCTCAATAACAGGGCTGCTTGTGCAGTGTTATGACAAACCATCTAGTTAGCAATGACATTCACTAATAATGGCAAAGTAGTAGTACGCACACATGCAACAATACGTATCAGTAGACGAATTGAACAGAATGGAGAACGTTACAGAATTAATTCATATTGCTTCAGGCATTTTCCTTGACGGAAGCAAGCCATGTGTCTTTCACAGAAAAGTCTGCGTGCGATTTTGAGTTCAATGTGTAAACAAAAATGGAGCTTACAATATACAATTATTCAAATTAAAGCAATGAGGATCGGAATCTCACGCCATTCCTTGTAAAATCAGCCATTAAGCTACTGGAAGAAAAAAAGAGAAAAATGAAAACAAAAAAGCAAAATTAAAAACTACAAAACAAATAAAACTTAATATAAAAATTTTGAAATAAAGCAAAATTAACAACTACTATATATATATATATATTAGGAAACCCATAACTGCAACATTATTATTATTATTATTATTTTTACAATTGAGTTTTTATATCACAATTCTGACTTTTTTCTCAGAATTGCAAGATACAAACTCACAATTGCAAGAAAACAGTCAGAACTGTGGGATTTGCAAGACAAAGTCTGAATTTTGTGTTTATATCTTGCAATTTTTACTTTTTTTCCTCAGAATTGCAAGATACAAATTCGCAATCGCAAGAAAAAAGTCAGAACTGTCAGATTTGCGAGACAAAAAGAAAGCAATTTTTACTTGTTTTCTTAGAATTGTAGAAACAAAGTCAGAATAGCGAGATAAAAAAAATTGCTATTACCTTTTTTATTTTATATTCCTTGATGGAAATGGGCTTCCATAATATAAAATGAAATGAAATAAAATTAAATAAAAAAATAAAAATAATTAAAAACAAAAAGAAATAAAAATAAATATAAATAAAAAAAATTGCACTGCTATGCCATGGTGACATTCATTAATTTCCACAAGAGGGACGTGTGTACAAGGACCTACTGTATAATAATAATACTTCATAGCTTAGTTACAGTTCAACATTTCATGTCGATGAACTGTAGTACACAGAGATTTGTGGCACAATTGGACCAAAACAAAGAGGTCAAAAAGGGGTACCATGAACAGATCACCACCATATTACAATTTCATTCAGTTTACTTAAGTGGTCCTTCACGCTATTCTGAAAAAATATATAGATATATATTATTATATTAATAATTCCATAGAATAATCTCTAATGATTGACGTGCAATGGGAAAAGGCAAAACATGTAACGAACATCCTCATCCAGGCAGTTTTCTTCTTTGTGATGATAAAGACGCGATGTGGATTGGGGGAGCTTCACCGCCGCTTGCCCTCTAAACATTACAGCGCCAAATCCATATGGAAGCACTTCACCCATAAAAGATGGTGTGGAAGAGATCCGGGGTTGGTTTCTAGCTCTGGTAGCTGACTTACGGACAGTTTCGCATTGGCAGCAAGGCAACACGGTAATAATCGGGGGTAAAGAGCCGTCACAGCAAACACAAGCTGGGTTCACAGAGCGTATTGTCTTTGCACAGTTTGAACAACTATACATGATTATTTCATATATCAATACTTTTTATAAATAAAATAGTACTCAAATCCTGAAAAAAAAAAAAAAGTGCAAAAAGGGATCTTTACAGGAGTTCTGGCTCAAGACAAAACTGAAAATTTGCTGAAAACCCTCAGGCCATCCAAGATGTAGATGAGTTTGTTTTTTTCATCCAATTTGGAGAAATTTAGCATTACATCTCTTGCTCACCAATGGATCCTCTGCAGTGAATGGGTGCCGTCAGAATGAGAGTCCAAACAGCTGATAAAAACATCACAGTAATCCACAAGAAATCCACACCACTCCAGTCCATCAGTTAATGCCTTGTGAAGCCAAAAGCTTGTACTCCTAACAAAGAAATCCATCGTTAAGAGGTTTTTAACTTAAAACCATTGCTCCCAACTAAAATAAGAGTGCATAATCCATAATATTGTGGATTATTGTGATGTTTGACGGCACCCATTCACTGCAGAGGATCCATTGGTGAGCAAGTGATGTAATGCTACATATCTCCAAATCTGGTGAAACAAACTCATCTACATCTTGGATGGCCCGAGGGTGAGGACATTTTTAGCAAATTTTCATTTTTGGGTGAACTGTTCCTTTAAATATTAAGATTCTTATGCGAGCGCTGAAGACCTTCTCAGAGATTAAACAAAAGGAAATGAAGCTGAATTGTAAATTATGACAAATATTCAGTCAGATTAAGTGGGATTTTCTTTGTTAAAAGCCATATAATTTATTATAATGCTTAAAAATCATACAAAATGAGGCCAGGAACACTTTCACTGCGGTTCAAAAATTTGGGATTGGTAAGATATTTTTAAAATATTTTTGAAACAAGCCTCTTCTGCTCACGAAAGCTGCATTTATTTGATCAAAAAAAAAACAGTAACATTCTAAAATATTATTAGATTTTAAAATAACTTTTCTATTTGAATATATTTTAAAATGTAATTTATTCCTGTGAACAAAGCTGAATTTTCAGCATCATTACTCCAGTCTTCAGTGTCACATGATCCTTCAGAAATTATTCTAATATGCTGATTTGCTGCTCAAGAAACATATTTTAAAATGTAATTTATTCCTGTGAACAAAGCTGAATTTTCAGCATCATTACTCCAGTCTTCAGTGTCACATGATCCTTCAGAAATTATTCTAATATGCTGATTTGCTGCTCAAGAAACATTTCTGATTATTATCAATGTTGAAAACAGTGATTCTTTGATGAATAGTAAGTTCAAAAGAACATCATGTATTTTTGTCACATTATAAATGTCACTTTTGATCAACTCTTTGAGAAGGTCTTCATTTGTGCTGGTTAAACACCTAACAAGGTCTTTAAAAAAACTAAATTGGCAACAGACCTCGGCCGACTGCCAATACTGGCTCAGCAATGTACCTGTCCTCTAGAAAAGACTGGGATCCTGTGGGTACATCATCATTTCAGTTAGTAATCCTTAAAAACCTCATCAGAGAGTATAAATAGAAAAAGCAAAGGATGCAAGGCCCTTTCATAACCAACCATCTTTAGGTCTATGAAGATACATATGACTGAGGAAGATAGAAACCACTAAATCCTTGAACCTCTGAGAGATACTAAAAATAAATACAAAACAAAACAATTATAATAAAAGATATGTACACACATTTCCAACAATAGGGTCTCTGTAATACTTTAAACCTTTAAAATGGCATACAAATATACTTCTGCTCAACGTGTGAAGCACTAATCAGGTCAGTTAGAAAATGAATAAAGGATAAATTATTATACAAAATTCATCACTGGTTAAAGTTGCTTTACAACAGGGGTGCGAGTCCTGGCTTTGTTTTTTTATTTTAATCCACAAACACTTGCGTGTCAAAAACAAATACTCAAAAACCTGAATTCATCCAATTTAGAAAAATACAACTTGCCGAAAAAGCGTCTGTAAAATATTCCCTTGTTTGAAACGTTCCTTTTTACGTAGTTCAGGCATGAAACTAAGTGCACTTTAGATCGACACGGTTGAGTCTGAAGGGTTTTCCTTCATGTTGTCCCCATCTACGTGAAAATGAAAATAAAACTCCGTATCGCTGAATGTCTGAAACGTGTTGTGTTCTGGTTAAATCAAAATCTGAGTCTGCATGAAACTGAAGTTTGTGTCATTTCAAAGGAAACGTGAGAAATCATTCTTCGATAAACTGGCAGATGAAGCGTTTATTCCTAATGGGAACGGAACGGAAGAAGCCCTGTAGGAAAGGAGGACGCAAAGGACACGACTCAACCGTAGAGGCAGCGGTGGGATAAAGGCAGGACAGACACAGTGCTGGCGTCCCGCGTCTACAGCCCTCACAGGACGTCCGAAGCTCTTCTCAAACTCGCACTGCATCAGTGAGGGACCTTAGCCTACAAAATAGGTCAGTGGTTAGTAGGTCTGCATATGCAAGAATTCTGAATCTACAGAAAACCAAACCAAACCGATGAGAACTGCAGGCAAAAACCTCAAGTGTCATTCATGAGACAGAAGTGCATGAAAATAATGTAGGAATATATTGTGGTATCCAAGGTTCTTACACCTGTGGAACAATGAATTTCCATATGTTTTCTAGTCATTTGTAAGTATTCCTTATATACATATTGTACTAGTTTTTATATATATATATATATATATACACATACATATACTGTATATGTATATATATACTCACTACAAAAAATTTTCAAAAAATGTACATGATTTTAAATGATAAAAAATAACAACAAAAACACTAGAAAAATATATAGTCACTACTAAAATTCCTTCACTTTAAATAATGTTTAGTAAAAATATTTTTTTTAAATCACAATCTTTTTAAAAAATCTTATGGCCTAGAAAAAAATATAGTACACTAAAAAAATAAAGACACTAGAAATTTTAGACGAGATGTGGAAATTTTAAATAACTTATTATTTGTATATTATTAATATAAAATATAACAAATAATAAATATTATAATTTTATAATATTGCAATTCTTTTCCAGGCTAGAAAAAAAACATATATAGAGAATATGAGTATATTAGAAAAACAGTCTTTATAAAAAAAATCACAACTTTTCATCTTATTTTAAAAATATTTCTCATAATATAAAAAACATTTTCTACTTTATTTAAAACATTTTTATTTTATTTTTATTTTTATTAAAATATATATTATAAAAAATAAATACTAGTAAAAAAATTATAAATCTTTTCCTGGCCTGCAAATCACAATATTGAAATTCCTTAATATTTTATAACATATTTTTAATAATATTTTTTAAAGTGCCCCTATCATGGATTTTTGAAAATGAGCTTTCATGCAGTGTGTAACACAGCTCTAAGTGAATGGAAACATCCTGCAAAGTTTTAAATCTGAAAGTGCACCGTGTGTAAAGTTATTGTCTCTC